>JAVQJD010010686.1:0-64780 GCA_036023655.1 Nannoperca australis
CACACACACACACACACACACACACACACACACACACACACACACACACACACACACACACACACACACACACACACACACACACACACACACCAATGAATGTATCTTTGTTACTTTGAGGGTAGCACAGTCTAGGTAATATTGCTCTGGATAAGGCCAATCATCAGCCCCCAGAATAAATAGCATCTGATATCTTGGCCTTCACTATACCACTGCAACACAGCATCTTCGGGTGTAACGTGACTGCAGCTAATGACAAATGTGAAATATCTGTATATACCCACTCGTGGCATTTAAGGAAAAGAGGCACACGACTATCTTTAACGGTACAGTGAGGATAACTCCGTGGGATATGGCATATTGGCAGAAATCCCCACATCGCGCCTTTCTCAATATCAAAGCTAAGGTTTAATCCAGTCATTGTGTGCGCGTAAACACTGTGTAATCAAACAGACGTGTGTCTGAATGAGGAAGCTGAACATGGTCACTCTGGGATCAGGTTTTCATCAGTGAGAGTCCCCTTATACTCACCAGTTCGCGTGATGATACTGCTGTGTGCCCTGAGGAGTTAAAGTGAACATTATTTCAGTCATTTAAAGCGTTGATTGTCATGAGGTTTCCAGTTGTATAAAGCATCCAAAAGCTGACAGCCAATGGCAGCGCTCACAGAGCACAAGTTGGAGGCGAACTATTGAAGAAAATGTTGAATTGATTACTTGCGTCTTGGTGCCACACGTGCGATGAAAATACTCTCCTCTGCGGACTGGATTAAGAAAAGCCGACTACACTGCTACGTGTTCCTTTAATATGTCAAACTGGAGTACTGTGTTATATACTATGTGTACACACACACACACACACACCCCTAATCTTATAACCTGTTAAGTTATTAACAACCAATGTATATGAAATGCCTTAGATGATAGAAATGTGTCCACTCGGGGATGTAAAGGGTGTTGTGTTACTCAGAAACCTTCCTTAAAGCCTACTGTAATTATTCCTATATGCTTCGAGAATGTTAATAATAGCTTTAACGTTTAGAAAGAGTAGAATACACATACATGTCTTCCTTAGGCCCAGTATAGCATAAAAAATAAAAACGTTGAGACACCGCTTAAATAAGAAAGCGGGATTTGTGCATTTTGGAGGAGGAAACAAACTCCAACACAAGACACACCGTAGCTGCTATGTTTGGTAGCTCGAGAACAACTGCCTTAAGGGCAGCTTACCGTAAAATATTAGTCTGTCATCAACATTTTCATTACCTCACTATACATTACAAGGCACTACACGGACAATAAAAAGGCTTTTAAAATACTAAATCAATTGGATAAAGTTTAGAGGAAGATGTGGCCTTAAGGGATAAGTCAGAGGAATGCCTTCCTGAAAGTTGACTGGAATTGTTTCTGTTGTTTCGTTCTGTAAACGATGATGACTTGGGTTTTCTGTATCGATTCAAACTGCTTTGCTCTATTTGTGCACGCTGCTGAGACGTGTGAGAAACTGTCACGCGATAGAGGAAGAAAAATGCAATAGGTGCTTAAAGAAACGTGGGATTGTTCCACTGTTCAAGAATCGTGCTATTCGTTTTCCAACAATATCTTTGGATTCAGGACGGGACATTGTCTTATTACTGTTAGTATCGCTGCTTTAACGTCTACATACCGACTCTGGAGGTTTTAGAAAGAACATTAACACATCATTAACATTAACATACAGGGTTTTTTTTCCCCTCTAAGAAACACGTTGTTTTTCCCCCATGGAAATCATGCTGGGTTTGGCCCCTGCATGTGTTGCATACATGTTTCAGCTGTGACTGAATATCAGTAACTAAGACTAAAAGAACAACATCGCCCTCTAGCGCTCTCATTACTTTCCCAGTGAAGCTCATCAGAGGTATATAGATGGTTAGTTCTGCATTATTCTGAGGTTTTCCACGAGCAAAAACAAAAGTTGTCATTAGTTTGTGTACACATTTAATAACAATTATTAAAAAAAGTATATGATTGTATTCATTTCAATACAAAATCAATCCAGCAGACGGTAAGACTGCATGGGACACCAGTCAAAGTGAAGGTTTTTTTTGTTTCTTCTCTCCCATCGGTGGGAAGTGCAGTTGATGAATAAACGTGACCATTAAGGTGGGAGGGTGATTTCCTCTAAAACAATTCATCGACCAGACACCCCGTGGAAAAGTGTCTACATTCTGTTTGTCAGCAACAGACGCAAACGCCCCAGAAAAAAAAGGGGGGTTTCAAAGGAGAGCGTAATTACTGGCCAGGCCAATAAACTCATTTAGGCCAGACGTCTAGCCATTTCTATAGCTTTATTGGACCGCGTTTCTTCCTGCTTTAAAGTAATTATTCGTACAAGTTGGACAATAAATTGGAAATCCGCCGCAACACCTCTCCCAATCGTAAACCTTTTTTTACTTGTCCTACGTTTCAAATCTACTGATGTTGAAACAAACGTTCAATTTAACATACACTATGTAACCTCGCGTTGGATTATAGATCGATTTTAATCCCTTGAATCTCTGCAGAGTCAATTGTTAGCTGCAAATAAGTAAATTCAATTCAAACACCGCATCGTGTATTAAATATGTGCTGCAGCAGCAGTCGTAATTCTTCAGGGAAGTTCTTTTGGTTTAAAATAAAATCGAATAACTTCAGTGAAACAACCCACTAATCTGCCAAAAAACACACGAGATAGTTGTTACATGTGTTAATAAAGGAAACATGTTGACGTTTCAACTAAAATAGAACATCTGCTTTTCCCAAATGCAGCACCAACTCTCTTTGGTCCGGACAAAACTAAACCCACGACTATTCTTCACCTTAAAACGAAGACTTTGTGAAAATGTATCAACGCACGGTTTACTGATACAGCATCTCCGCGCGTGCGTGCGTGCGTGCGTGCGTGTGTGTGTGTGTGTACTGACAAACAGTAGTCAAAGAAGTTTAGCTGTGAAAATGTTTTTATATACACAACTCCAAATTCTTAACAGCTATAAAAGCAATACACTTAAGCACGTTTCCGACCGTGTGTGTGTGTGTGTGTGTAGTGGATGGGGGGTGCTTAACAAATCTTCGTGTAAAAATGTAAAACAGAACATTTTCGATGGCTTACAAACAGCACTTTGGTAGATGCTCTCTGTATCTCAGCGAGAGAAATTCCTGCATATGATTCTGAGACTGGCACGCAATATTACGCTACCTAGAGTTTTTTTTTTTTTTTTTTTTTTAATTGGCTACAGAGGCCCCTACCAAAATAAATGTAATAGTTCAGATCCTTGATACAAACACTAAATGAGAGCAGCAGCAGTGGTTTCATAGCTGCTCTTTGCTGCCGCTCCTCTCTCTGTTCATCTTCTTCATTTTCATCCTCCTGTTCTGGAACCAGATCTTCACTTGTCTCTCGGTTAAACTGAGAATGCGGGCGACCTCGTAGCGTCGGTCTCTCGTCAAATACATGTTGTAGAGGAACTCCTTCTCCAGCTCTAAAGTCTGATATTTTGTGTAGGGGCATCGCTTCTTCCTCGTTGAGCGTGCGTGAATCCAGTTTGCTGCTGGGTTGTCTGGGGGGGGGGGGGGAGATAGAAACACATGAAGCCAAGACACATGTGAGAAGGGTGTTTTTGATTTTAAACTTCAATGACTTTCAGTAAATGGAGTCTAAACTGGTGTTCCCGTGGAAAGGACACTGGTGTGGGAATGAAAAGCAAAATGAGAAATGGTCCAATGACAAAATCTGCAAACATGACTATTTAGATGTTTTCCTGTTTCACTGATACGCCTTTACCAACAGAAGAACACAATTAGGCCTATATCTTAAAGTCTTAACTCTTACAGTCTCGTGTAAGATCTCATCGACACGGAGCTATATGTATCTATTTTGGGAGCCTTGTGACACGAAAAAAAAAACTTTAGGATCCCCTGTAATAACCTTTCGCAAGGCGGGTTTTTTCTTTCCCCCCCTTCCCGAGCCGAGGTATAGTAGCCCGCGAGACAATTTTATAGGTTAGTAAAACCTCCAGTTTTTACACACCCAGCTCATACAGTTCTTGGGGTTGTAAATCAGGACGGGCTATTTCGTTTACTCACTCGGGTCAAGTTGTTGTTGTTTCTCCTCTTTGGGCTCGCCGTGGCTCGACAGCTCGCTTCCACTGTGCTCTTTGCTCGCCTTGTCCGGACACTCCGAGGCTCCGCACGCGAACTCTCCGGCGAGCGGCCGAGCCTGCGCCTGCGCCTCCGGCGCGTCGCACTGCGCGGCTTTCGGCGTCTGGACCTCCGGCTTCGTCCCGTACGGCCGAGCGCCGGGGTGAAATCCGGCGAACGAAACGTGGTTGGAGACGGGGTCCACCCAGGAGCGGACGCCCACGTATCTGCCGTCCGAGGCGGGGAGGTGGGACTGGTGGTGGTGGTGGTGGTGGTGGTGCACGTACGGGTGATAAATCCCCTGCGGGTGAACCGAGGACCAAGACGACGAGAAAACGGCGGACTTTGGTGCGAAATTGCAAGAGGAGAAGTCCCCGTTGTCCCCGGCACCTGACGGCCTCGGGGTCACCATGTGTGGAGCCTGAATAAAGCGAGCACCGTACACATCCTCCGGCTCCTGCCCCATTACGGCGTCCACATAGCAGTTACTGAGAGTGCCACTGGAAGACATTTTTGATCTCTCCCCACTCATATAATAAGGGTTGCACTGTTACGGGAAGCTTCCCTCTATGAACAATCATAGTATTTTTGCTGGCCTGCATCTACGGGGATTGGTTACATGGATCACGTGGTCATATTTACCAATACAGCGAGTAAATCAATCCTGCCCTTGCGCTCCTTTTTTTTTTCTTTTTTTTCCCTCTTCCTCTATCGTCAGGTTTAATTTAGCTTTTCATTTCACAAATAATAAAAAGCCCCCATCACGTGTGTGTGAGTGGATGGCGACTCTCAAATTAATGCAAATGTTTTTTTTTTCTTCCTTCTGTTTCTCATGTGGCTGCAGAAGGCTGCAACAATACAAGCAATTTTACAAAAAGACACACACACACACACACACACACACACACACACACACACAGTCCACCAACACGGATTCCTCCGTATCTTAATGTTTGAGAAAACTCTTATAATATCGTCCTGATACCCTCAACGCTAGTAAAATGGTTTATAGACTTACGGAGTCCTCGTAAAGTAGCCTAGACGTAATAACATGTTGTAAAATAACAGACGCCATTTCTGTTCACAATGCGGTGAATCCATTGTTAATATTCAACGAGGAAACATATTTTCTGGGTTGGTTTTAATTTTTAAAGCTAAGCCGGAAACGGCAGTTGTGAAATGATTGTATTCATTGAAAGGAGGGCAATAATGTCTTTATGCATCAATAAATGTTTTATGAGGTGCGTGTGATTATACATGCCGTCAATAAAAGAAAAAAAAAGAAAAAGAAAGACTTGGAGAAGCAAAGTCCATCTGTGCATTGCTGTCTGAAAGGTGTAGTTTAACTGTAATACACACTTAAGTAGAAATTAACTTTCATGGTTTTTTTTTTGTTTTAGTGGTTGCCTGTTTTGCAGCAGTTTGTTGAGGTTCAGTCCGGATTTATTTTTTTTATTTTTTTTAAAGAAGCACATTCCCAGGGAAACAGTCCAGATTCAAGTCACCCCGTGCGGATTGGATCAGGCTCGCAGTTGTATGTCATTGAATCGCAGATAATCCTGAAATATGAAAGTTATTCTGTGAAGTTGCAGAAATGCAACGTGGCTCGCTGAGGCCTGCGTCGCTCGGAAGGAAGGAAGGAAGAGCTGAGGATTCCTGCCTGTGAATTTGTGCTTGAACATTACTCCCCCCCCCCCCCTAGTCTGATATTCATGATAGACTATTAGTTTAGTCACAAACAAGTCTGAACATTAAAAACACCATGTTTATTGGATCACAAGACCTCCGCCTCTTTGAAATCTCTCTGCTGCACCCTTCGTACAAACTAATGGCCGGAATATTTTATTTCCATTTAGGATGTTTTGGTTCCGTTTCTTGCGTTTGATTTCACACACACACACACACACACACACACACACACACACACACACAAAATCAGTATGTAGGTTAGAATGTGTGTTCAGGGATGTGGAATATCTTTAAAAGCACACAATAATAGGCTAAGCATTGCATCCAAACAACTAAAAACCGCTCGTGCTGTAACTGCTGGGAGCCCACAAACTAAATATTTACATTTTAAAGATGTATTTTCGTCAAATGAAGATGAAGCATAATTAAACATTTAGTGAAATTAGAAACACGTTGTGAAAGTTTATTTTCTTGCAGTTAAGTACAAAAGATTATTTTATAAAAACTATATGTATTTTCTAGTTATTTTCCTTCCTCATGACCGTATAAAGCAAAAATAGTGCCCGCCTCGATGCAAATAATACCCGCAGATTCCCACGATGATATAGCAATTGCTGATGACTGATACTTGTAGACTCAGAGACTTTGACAGCAAAAACAAATACAAAAGAAGATTATTTGACAATTTATTTGCAAGATACATGCCACAAACATGCAATAAAACTCACAGATTAACATTGTTTCCCGCCACTTTAAAAAAGGTCCACTGAAACGTCTCACTATCGAGCGAATGACTTGCACTTTACTGGAAAACAAATGCTGCACGACACGACGATTAAAAATGTGCTTTCAAAGACTGAAACAGAGCAACTCTTTCCAAACAGCTCGCCACAGAATATCCAATGTCTACTGGCAGAGGGGAGAAAACCTACTCCTCCAATAATTTAAGACCAAAAAAAAGAATAAAAAAAAAAAAAATAAGTGTCACCCTGTGATAAAATAAAAACAAGTACATGACGCCACACAAAGTACAAAAAGAATTGGCATATATATATATATGTATAGTCACAGTTTCGTTGAAATTGAATATAAACGTCCAATGCCACTGAAGCATTAAACTGAATATGAGGATGGGAGGTTGGGTGGGGGGGAGAAAGAGAGACAGCTAGCTACAGATAACATGCGAGCTCACGAAAAGGTGAGATTTGAGGTCAGTTCACGGATGCGGTTCTCCCTGCTCATTTTCTTCAGTTTCATCCTGCGGTTCTGAAACCAGATCTTGACCTGCCTGTCGGTCAGGTTGACGCTCCTGCTGATCTCTAGGCGGCGCTCACGGGTCAGATACATATTGAACAGAAACTCCTTCTCCAACTCCAAGGTCTGGTGCTTCGTGTAGGGACATCTTTTCTTTCGCCCACTCTTCGCCGTCAGCCAGTTGCTCGTCGGCGTGTCACTCTTGCAGTCTGTTTAAAAAAAAAAATAAAGATTTAAATCGGAGAAGTCTTTTAGCGCGACGGTGCGATTCAGCTACAACAAAGTCTCACCTGCTGCTTTGGATTTTACCTCTGGGAAATAACACGCAATATAAACGCTTTTCCCAGAATAATTAAATGCAGGGGGTGTTATTAGTCACGTACATGCCACCACTAATAAAATAGAAATGAACCCCCCCCCCACAAAGCTGATCCAACCGCACAGCAGGAACACATCTGTATACAAGCTGGAAACGTTAACAGAAATATCTCTTCATTTCACCGGAGCTTAAAATGCATCAACATGTAACGTGTAACCGTTAAAGTGAGAAACTTGAAATTTAATTTCAAATACGCTGTTTTTGTCAAGGTTAAAGACACAGACTCCACCAGCAGCATTGCACAGCTGCACATGCACGAGTCTTTAAAGATCCCGAAGTGATTACATTTTGCATTTAAGCAACAAATGTGATAATTTTAATAGTACGATAATGTTTGTTTTTTTATGTATAATATTTGAATGTAAATATCTGAGTAGAGAGGGACGCATGCTGCACGGTAAAACCATTCTCTGTTGCCTATTACTGCAACCTGAGGAAGACTCTCATTAAACATTACGACTTTAGGGTTGTTTGTGTTTTATACTTGGTTTTATGGTGCTGGAGCCTTCTCAGCACTGCGGCGCAGCAAGATAAAAGCTTTCATTGTAGCCAACCCACCTTTCCCTTCCTTCTGTAGCAGCTCAGGACTGGACACGGAGGCTTCCATGGAGCAGTTCTTCTCCCCCGTGCTGGACTTGGGATCCGGGCTTTCTGCCGCGGGGATCGGCGTCCTCGAGGTCTCGGGGGTTTGCGGGACTTCCTCGTTTTTCTTCTGCGCCTCTGCGAAATTAGACGACGCCGAGGAGGACTGCGGTTTCGGGGTGACCCGGCTGAGTTGCATCAGGGTTGGGTTCGGGCTCGGCGGCTCATGGCAGTAGTTTTCCTGATGTTTCCCATTCGCATAAGTTTGGCTCAGTCTGAAATAGCCCGGGAGCGGAATCTCGGGACCATCGACAGGACACGACTCGGGAATAACGTTAGAATATGCGGGGACCTCTGACGAGCTGACTTTTTGTACTCTCTTATCGGAGTACATGCAGCAGTTACTCTCTTCCTTTATGCTCTGGGAAAATGTACAGTTTGACATCTGGCTGGACGACTCTATTCTGCAGGGTCTATTCGGATCAGTCCAGTTATCTATTTGAGGTATGTACGGGTGGACATTCATGCCCATATTTTGGTGGTTGACCTCCCCTCTTTTGCCGAAAGACGGCAGGAGTCCACAGGTTTGCATTCCGTAAGTTCCCATTTCGGAGGCAGACGGCATGTACATGTTGCTGCTGGAGTAAAAGCTGTCCGTCCTGCAAGCACCAATTAAAGAGTCCACTAAAAAGGTGTTTGCCGCAGGAGAGCTACTGGGAAAGGACATTTCTTTAGAGGAGAGAGATGTCCTTTGTAAGCTGACATATCTAGGAAAAACAATCTCCGTGTAAGTCAGGATGCCTCGACGACCACATGACAAGCCCACCAATGAGATTTGAAAATGGCCTTGAGACGCAGCCTCCTCTCCACTGCGCGCACACACACACACACACACACACACACACACACACACACACACACACGTACTGCGGATGCAGACGTGGTCAACAGCGACACCTACAACGCGGACTTGAAATTGGTTTACAGAGTCGCGCAGGCACGCAGGGGCATCGCGAGAGGCTGGTCAACAACACTGAAATAATCACATAAAAACCAACAACAATGATTTAAATGGAATACGAAAATAGTGCACCTTTTATTTGGATCTTAACTGTTCAACAACCGATGCTTTATGAAGTGTTTTTGATGTGCGAAATGCTTCAAATGATACATGTTTCTTTGTGTGAGAGAGCCTGTAGAGAGGGAGTGAGAGTGTGTGTGTGTGTGTGTGTGTGCATGTGTGCGTGTATAAAACGTTGCCTACATTGCGCATAGGCGACAACTGCAGACTATTTTCTAAAGAATGTAACCATCTTTTTTTTGTTGTTGTCATAAACCATTCACACAAGTCCAAGCCCACACTGTTTCTGCCTGTATGTTACTGTCTCGAATATATTGGAAGTAAAACAAGAATGGAAAACAAATGAATAAAGGTGACAAATTGTAAATATCTACGTTTGCTCTGTCAGTTTTTCATTAATTCAGTGTTTAAAGTTTTTTTTTTTTTTTTGCAGAGGTTTTTATTTTTTATGGTTGCACCAAACCCTCCGACATAAACACAAAGGCCATTTAGATTTCCTGCAAGATGTCAGCATTTAAATTAGCAACCTATAATGACGGTAATGGATTAGACACTACGAGCTCTGCATGCATGAAGGTCCACACGATACAGTCCTGCTAGGCTTTACTTTTCAAATGGTCCTTTATTATTTGCACAGATTATTAAGCACATTCTCGTGTCACATGTATTTTTTCGATGTTCAAACGCAAAGTTACAAAATTAAAAAAACCCTGCGGGAGGTGGCGGTGGGTTATTTTGCTCAGGGCTCCATTGTTTTTGTCTGCAAGGAAGTCAAAATGTGCGCAAGGTAAAAAGCCTTTTAATCTGAGGGGAAACAAATGGAAACACTTTGTACCTGGAAATATCCATCGACCAAAAATTCAGAACTCAGGCCTCAGTATATGTAATGATCCTACAGGTCATTAGAAATAAAAACAAAATAACAAAAACAGTAAATGGAGCTGGAAATAATGATATCTTTGGTATTTATGCAAGCTTAAAATAACCATACAATTTGTGTGAGAGGATCGTCTTCCCCGTCTACAAGGATCTTATTTACAGTTGGCTGTAAATAAGAAATGGCAGTATGCAAATCATCAACATCGCAGGATTCTCAAACAACAAAATACAAACTTGTTGGCCCAAATTTGATTTGAATGGGTGGGTGAGTAAAATACATTCCTCGTTATACCGTAATCGATCATTTTTAAAAGGAAAAAAACAACAACATTTAGGCATACTGAGGTGTCAGACAACATGAGCTTCATTTTTGTTTCAATAACCATGTTTCTAATAATGGAAGTTGCTCAAAAAAATAACACTGGGCTATTTTGCATCTTCTGTGACGCACTGAACTGGGAATAAAATGAATATGGAAGTACAATCCACAATAAAAAGTACAGTAAATGTAGAAAAACTAACTGGACCCCGGGGTTATGTGGTTAATAATAATATAATTTAAAGCACGAGGATAAAGCATGTACAAATTAAAACAAGGGTATTACTCGAAAAACGGACACAGTAACCGAAAGCTCGCAAAACAATTCTGTCACTCAGATTTGTTTAAAGCACATAGCCAGACGCAGATACGCGGTGATTTAATGACGGTTACGAAGCTGCTAAATAAAATAAAATTAGAGATATTTAAGCATACGTATGTCAATAGCACACACACCGTGGAGGATGCAGAGATTTCAGTGGCCTGTGAGACTGTGCGGCCTTCAGGTGAAAGACTGAAGTCTGTATTTTAAAGATTCCGATGGCAAAGACACGGGCAGACTTTTATTTATTTTGCTTGCCCTTTCAAAACACTTGAACATGACTTGTAAATGTAATTGCCGTCTGGAAGACACAAGATTTGCATAAATTAAACTAGGCACAGAGTGGACAGAATACCGTGTATTAAAGATTGGCTGCATGTGCTTTTATTTTCTTCATAGAATCTGCAGCTTGTACTGCTGAATGGTTGGGTAAAAGTGATTTTGGACATTTGGACATGGAGGGGGGGAGAGGGGGGAAGTACATTCAGTTGGAAACACGACATAAATCGGGCGACTGGATGCAGTTGTAATTAAAATTGAAAATCTAAACACAGCCTGCGTTGAACGGATTATTCCTCCACTGGGTGATTTTCATGCAGGGTGCATGTTAAATTTGACTCAACTCTGCATCTCCACCGGCAGCCAAAGCTGCAAGTCTGCCCTCATGTGGATAGACCGAGAAGCAAAGTGGAATGCCCTACACAGTTGGTAATGTAATTTCATTGTAGGACATGATGACAACCCAATCAAACGCTTAATGAAATCTCGGTTTTCTAATAGCCTATTTGGGAAATCACTGCAGATGTGATAAATGAAATAAACATTAATCCCTCTCCAACTCTTTTTATCTTCGTCATAAAAGACGCTGAAACAAGGGGTGTAATTGTTGCTGCAAAGACCAAAAGTGAAAATAATCCTCTACTGCCTTCACGTGAATTATCAATAAAGTTACTGTCTGTGTTGAATCAATGCATTTATTTACTGCGTCCCTTGATTGCCAAAAAAAAATATATATATATATATATATATATATAGCACAGAAATACACATTACTGGAGGTAAAGCGCGGCAACCAACCTTGTGTTAATGTATAGTGGAGTGGCACAAAGATGGACGCTTTTCACCTGCGTTCATTAAAAGACGGGAACGCGCTTTTTACGCAAAAACTGTAAATTATTCTAATTTGCTGCAGATTAGAGGCGTCAAAGCCAAATTTGACCTATTGAGAAGACTAGAAAAGCAGATACATTTGATATTTACCAAGCCGTTCACACATGGCGGTCCATGTTACAATTCCCTCCATTGTCTTCCAGTTAACACTAGTAACATACTAGATGTGAAAAGGCGCTGCACACGGTCGGGATGCGCAGAATTCTCTTGAGTTGTCCAAACATTTGTAACCAGGAGTGAAACTACTTTGAGACAGGGAAAGAGAATCATTCTTCTTGTGGTCTGGGGGTTGGGACACCAAAGTCCAATAGCCCCCCTATTTAGACATTTACAGCTACGTTTATTGTACTGTCTAGACGGTTCAAGGTTTAGTAAGCAACAGTGTTTGAAAGCAAAAAAGGAAATAACGGGACCGTTCAGGCCTGCAAGCGCCAAATGCGACCCATTAATGAATCTTTAGAAAGATCCCCCCTTTCCTGATGCTATTTTTGTAGGACTTGGTTAAGTTCATGTGACAAGTTCCGTGACTATGATACAACATTTGTCGTGTCTACTTTATTTCACACCTCAACGTGCATTGCATGCGGCTTTATAAAATGGACATTACACAAAGGAAGAAAGGCAAAACATAGATCTTTTTTATATATAAATAATTTCAAAAGCACAGCTCGCACTTTGCCGAAATGGTTGTTGCAAATAAGGCGAAAATATGTGAACACAAATAAATAAATGGTGAAATTGTTTGCAGATTTTGGCATCTTGGTTGTCCATGCCAGATTTTGGAAAAAATGTACGGTTTATACAGGATGATACGGGTTCAAATATGCTGGGGGCCAGTCTTTAAAACATATGTGTTTAGCTCCTATTTTTCTACCGCGCGTGTGTGTGTGTGTGTTTGTGTGTGCACCACTATATATGTCAGTTATTAGAATAAAGGATTCCCAGTGAAATACTGTAGGCGGTCGCGGTTCAGCTTTTTCTCTTTCATTCTTCTATTTTGAAACCAAATCTTCACCTGCCGATCGGACAGGTTTAACATCCTGGACAGCTGAAGCCGCTTCTCTTTGTTAATGTACACGTTGAAGAAAAACTCTCGTTCAAGTTCTCGGATCTGGTATTTGGAGTAAGGACACCTCTTCTTCCTGGACTTGGTTGATGAACCTGCACAAGCAAAGAAGATGTGGGGAGAGGGGGGGGGAGAATGTTTTTCTCAAAATTTAAGACAAACTCATATAATGTGGACTAAAGTTCAGTTAACAGGTTAACAAGTATCCATGCATCTATTTATTTATTTCTGCACAAAGGCCCGCCTCTCTGTCACACACATACACACAATAAGAAACAACAACAGAGGAAATCCCATTAAAATGAACTTGTATACATTGTTATGCATACGCTGTGGCATGGAGGTAGAATATGACATTATAACCTACATTCCCTAAAGGTGTTACCTGCACAACATTGCCTGTAAAGGGGATACAAATCAACGTTTGTAATTTTCTTGAATTCCCCATTAATACAAATCAATTCCAGCAACGCAGGTATTGTTATTAGACACAAGGCAACCTTTAAAGTATGGTTACTTAACCGTTTCCCATTGTAAATACCTTTACAGCCGTAAAAGAAATCTTATTGGGATATAAAAAGCTTTTGCATGCTTATAAAAAGAGGCACGTAACCCCGGACGGGCCGCGGTGGCGGACACAGCGCAGCCCAGACGCTTTATTGTGTTAACTGCACACCTTATACCCAAAGACAAAAGAGGAACACTTACTCTGTTTGACGTTCCTGTCGCCGCAGTTGGAGGACGAGTCCTCGTCGCCGCTGCCGGTCGGCTCAGCTTTGTGCTGGTCTAGTTTGGTTAAAGCCTGGTTGTTGATCGCGGGGTCTCCGGGAGCGGCAGAGTCTGTCTTTTGTTTGGGGAGCTCCGCGTCGGGCTTGTCCGAATTAGCAGTGTCCAAAAACTGATCGAAGCCCTGGGGAAGAACCCCGTTTCGGCCGACGTTGGTGAAGAAATTGCACGGCGAGCTCGTGCCCCCGCGGTGGCCGTACAGGGACTCGTTTTTGAATATCACGTCCGCCCTGCTGCCGGAGGACTGGATCAAGTCCCGGTGCATGATCTCGTCCGTTGAGTAGTAGGACGCGTAATTGCCCCTGTAGTGCCATTTGCTGGGATGGTCTAGTCCATAATCCCTGAAAGCGACTTCTCGAACAGGTTGGACTTGGGCTATGTTGGGAGAATAGGGGAAATTAAGCTGACACGAAGTAGTCTGCGGTAAAAAGGAGGAGACTGATGTAAAATCGGGCGTCGAAACGTAATAAGTGCAGCTCGGTAAATACATATTGGACGCACAGCCGCGATCATCGTATTCCGTCATATCTCTTCTTCCCTTTTCCTCTTTGCAACAGAGGAAAAGAATTGGCAGCTTTGACCGTGTTAAACTTTGGCCATCTATAGCACCACAGGCGCGTGGAAAGACCCCGCCAGGGAGAAAAAATCGGAAACGTAGGCAGACCTGCAATACATCTTGATCGATTCTTGAGGTAATTGTGTCATGTGATCCAGCCAAGAAATTACCATACATCAATATCGGTCATTAAAAACTGTCCGGAGAAACTCATGTGAGCGCATGCGAGAGACTTCATTGGCTCCCCGGCTGCGGAGGAAACTCCTCTCCAGCCTTCTTGCCCTATAGCTCACGGAAAAAGAAAAAGAAAAAAAAAAAACTACCGGTGGAATATTTAATTGAAAGCTTTCACAGCAACATCACTTCCATCGTGTAATGGTAAGCCGCACACGCAAATTCGTCAATAAATTTGCGCAGTTCGGAGCAGGCGCCGTGTGCCTTTGTAGCAACAGTTAGGTTTTGGAAACACTGAAGTTGACCTCCGGGTTTAATGCAGAGCTCGAGCAGAGTGGCACCCAAGGCCACCGTGCATGCACGCTCGCTGCACAGTTAAACCCGAAGCCTGCAGAATGATATGCGTCTCGCAAGCGGCTCATTAAGTCCGTTTTTGTACGGTAATTATTTGAAGGGTTCACTGCGTGTAATCACTGTGCAGCGTGGTGGTTGGAGTACATTTAAATATACACACACAAACAAACGCAGCAAGAAAACATTTGAATTCATTATCAGATACAATCCTCTTGGCCTGCAGCATGGTGGGAAAAAAGAAAGTCCAGGCGCCACAAAATAAATATAAAGAGCATAAAACTACTGTGCTGTAGCATAGTGTTATACATATATATTATATATGCGTGCCTCATCTTTAAAATCCGTTCTTATTAAATGTTAAAACAGTATTTGCTGGTTGGTTGTTCATTTGTTACACTTTAATAATAAATGCAGAGGAGCGCGTGTGGAAACGGCCAAATAAAACAGCCTTCGGTCTGCTGCTATTGCAAGAGGTGGACTTTGGATGCCACAAAAACATAAGGCAAGTCAATTGCGAGCATGAATCACTAAGCACATTCAGCATGGCCAAGTCCAAAACAACTGGCTTTGACCGTATGTGGCTTAGGTGATGTCCACCAAGCATTCACCAAAAGCCTCTGCACCCAAATCATTTTATTGTACGAAGTCAGCGCCGTGGCTGCAGGGTTCACACCCCTCTTCTCGGTGGGGAAAACGGAGTTAAAAACACTGGTGGACGGACACCACACGTCTTCCAACCTCGATCAATATTTTTGTTGCCCTCTGTGAGTATGATTTTTGTGTTTATTGCTCGTAAGAAAGTAAGAAGGGAAAAAAAACAGGAAGACAAATAGTAAAAGAAAATCGAGCACACCATAGTTTTTGTAGGCCTGCTGCTCGACATTGAACACAAAATGACCATTCAAATTATGCCCCTCCACTAGAAATGCAGCTCAAATTTGAAGGCCAGGGTTTTTGTGAGAGGACAACTAGATTCAAGCCTGAAGGTCACACGCAGGGTGGAAGGAGCTTAAAGACGACTGGGTTTATTGTTATTGGGGGGTACAATCCGCTCTGTGGTCGGTTTCTCTGTTTTCAACTTTTACCACACGTTCCCCTTCAGTGAGTTAAAAACGTGCAAAACAACATGTGTTTATTTACCAAAAAAAATAGGGTAAGAATTTGACATGTTTGAACAAACCAATTCATTCGACGTGCAGCCTGAAGAGTGCAAAAATCCACCCTTACGCATGGCGAACAACAGAAAAACAACCGAATTGTAGTGAATGTTAAACCATGTAAATATTGTATGAGACTGAATCACTTTACGTTCTCACACAGACAAAAAGACAGAGTTAAAGCGACCTGTTGCTCGTCACTTGTGTGACTTTTATTGTCTCCATTTAACAATTTATTGTGAAGCATTTTGAAATATGGATAATGTTTTGGGAATTATTTATTATTTTTAGCATTCCTATTTTATTATCGTTATCCTCACTAGCCTATGTCCGTTTTGCGCCTTTGCACCAAAATAATGCGTAATGTTGCGTTTTCTGAACGATAACTGACATTCATGAATCTACAAATGCACTCAGCTGTAACAGATTTTGTTTTTTTTTACTTACCTTTTCACTTCAGCTTTCAGATTACACTGCAGACTGGGGGAACAAACAGTTCAACTTAAATAGTCGTGCTACTGAGCCCGTTTTGTTGTGCGTAATTTGAACTCTACTACTTTAGTTCTACCAAAGACATACGAGAAGCAACTTCAAAAAGGTAGAAACAGAAATGTAGGGAAACTAGTTTATATATCCTCACGAAGAAGTTTGTGCAAATTGGAAGGTAGCAATGCACAGCCTACTAACTTGACCTTAACTTTGTTTTGGCGCCCCCACTATCTGAAGGAGCCTAAGTTATATAACGCTGCCTGGCTGCATTTGGCAGTAAAGCAATAAAACAACAAGCAGTGAAGGAAAACGTAGCGTGTCGGACTCATAGAAAACTCAACTCAGCCAAAAAAAAAGCAACTAATAGTGAAACGTGTTGTGTGGGAAGGATTTTAAGAAGAAACAAAAACATTCAGACCTCGGTCTGGAAGCCCAAAAGGCCCGCAGCACAATGAGTGTATGAGTGCAGATAGTGTGCAAAATGATATCTTGGTAAAAACAGAAAGATTACGCAAATTTAAAGAAAGGACTCATTTAGCTCCAACAGCTTTAAATGATTAAAGACCAAATGGAAGAAAAAAAAACTGATCTGAAACATTCGCTAATGGAGGAACCATCTCTTCACGTTCCACAAATTATTGGGTTTGAAATGTTTCCGACTTTGATGAACCTTTGATATCACCGCAGTGTGATGTTCTGCAGGGAAGCACAGTTGCAGTGACGATCACGTGGTGATGATGTAATGGGATGGTCCATTAATAGATTCACTCTAACGTCTGTTATTGGCAATTCCTAGATGCAGCTTGATGCTCAGCCTTCAGAACCAGACTGCCCCCCACTGACCTGATGGCTTCAACTTTGTCAATTATTAACCACAACGTGAGAACAATAGTGTTTTAGTAAATACAAACAATGCCCCGGTCAGATATGCTCAGTGCAAATGCGCCAACAAAAAAAACCCTAAAAAACCACAACCGTTTCTATTATGCAGAGATGAACCTGCTTTGGACGTAGCCGATACAGTGCATACAATGTCAGAGAAATTAAAATGGATGCGTTTTTACACCCGATCAGATTGGTCACAGGCCAGGTGGCATGTGGAGGTTTTTCCTGTGGGTGTGAGCTGCTGCTGTGTTGTATATTTACAGTGACCAGGAATTACGCGTCTGTGCTGAGAAGAGAAGCCAAAGAGACACAAAAGAACACGTGACTAACACTGAAGAAAATACACAAAGTTAAAAAAAAAAATGTAAAGAAAGAAAAAGATAAATCCAGTCAAAGTACTATTTTACTTACTAAAAGTAAAGGTGGATTATTAAGAATGCAAAATTGGTACTATAATACATAGCAAAACATTGATTTTGTTATGTTGGCTGTGACACAGTTTGAAGTCTCTCTTCCTGAAGCTGCATGATAAAGGCAGATATTTACTACACGGATGTTAGTAAAAAGTGCCGGTGTACAAAGGCAACGAGTACTTTCCTTCACTGCATGACCAATTTATAACGTGTGGAGTATTCCCTTCATCTGCTGTGAGCTGGACATTGCAACGATGCAGGCAGCCAAAAATGTATAAAAACACTGATGTCCCATAAATAAATTCTCTAGACTTCTTTTAAAATTAGAAAAATATGGTGAAGAGGTGCAGACTATTGACATCTTTTACGTATTGAAAGAGTGAGCAACTGATGTATGCAAACAGTATGCAAACTTGAAAGCTATATGTTAAACCTGCCATTCAGTATACCGCCTAAAATGTACAAAGAAGTCACGTGATGCACAGTAATGTGTAATTTAAGAATCGTCTATTTACAAATGTAAATATCTCAAGTTTGCGTCCATTTACAAAGTATCCTGCCTCGTGCGTAAAAATGATGGCTGGTCTGTGTTTGTTTTTAAATGTGTTAAATCCGAAGTAAAAATGTCATTACAAATGTATTTACAAAGACTGCATCTACAGAGCACGAAGGGATTCGGATGCATCTGAACTTGGACAACACCAGGTCTGATAACAAAAAGCAATCTTATTAAAATAGTTGTGTAGTTCGAACCAACACCATCATATTGTTCCTCCTCCACAAACACTTGTTTTGCGGGCATCTGTAGAAAACACCTTCCAGCAGTAAATGCGGCGCAAATCTTTTCCTCTACAGACTTTGCGGGCGCGGCCATAGAGGACAGAAACAATGTGACTTTTCTTATTTAATCAGACTTACAATAAATTTGAGGGGAAATCAGGCATTTCATTGAATTACAGCAATTAGAAAGACATGCAATTAGAATATATTTCGCAATACTGACTTTAGTTAATGTTTTATCCGTCCGTAAACATGAACTTGACTGTTTGCTTTCACGTTAGGCCCACGCTTCACGCGCAGGCCATCATACAAAATACACAATAACCATATTCCTGTTCAAATATGTCTGATATTTGAGCTGGATGAGAAACAGATAGGCTTAAATGTGTATCATTATCCGCGGCTATAGGCCGACCAGGAGCCTGGGCCTCGATCCTGCGCATTTGTTGAATCTCAAAATCAGAAAACACCAACTGGAATCTATTGTATCATAATCTGCAATGCGTATTTATAAATTGCCATTAATATAGTTGAAGTTGTTGGGACCGGATAAAACTGTGGCCTATTATGTGACAGGACTATAAACATTTTATACATTTTTTTTTTATAAATACAAGTCCATGCCGTAAACCGAGAGGGCATGTGATGTGCTGCAACATTCATAGTGAAACACCGCATATTCTGCGCGCCGCTGGTCACGATCAAGTCCAAAGGTCATCAGTACGCGGAGAAAGCATGCTCGCGCATCGTCAGTCGTTTCTTCTTCATCCTCCGGTTCTGAAACCATATCTTCACCTGTTGGTCGCTCAGGTCCAGTCTGTCCGACAGCTCCTTTCGCTTCTGTCTGTTGATGAATTCATTCATCATAAATTCATTCTCAAGTTCAGCCAGCTGGGGCTTCGTGTAAGGCTTTCTCTTCTTTCTGGTTTTCACTTGTGACGAGCACCACGGGGCACCTGGAGGAGGCAGAGGTAGAAACAAGTTTTATACTTTAAATTAACACCAACTTCAGCCACAGTGATATAAAGTGAAATAACTGCTCCCAGTGGCACCGCTTATAGTGAAATATTATAAGAAATATTACAAGGCTCGCATTCTTTAAATACAGGGACACAGAGCTAATATCACCACGACTCCCAGACAAAATACCTCTATAATGAAATTATGGGGATATTAAAACAATAATGCTGTCACAGTTAATACAAACTATAAAAAGGTCTCCATATAACTCCTATATAACAACATTCGCCACTGGAAATGGATTAGCCTTCTATAATTATGTGAAGAGATCACAATACGGAATCAGCATAAAATAAGACAATAACAAGAAGCACGGACCTACTTTTGCCCGTCAATTAAACAGCTGGAAATAGTTGAAGAAACTAAAAATAGTATAAAATATAAAAATAGGCTACTTGACCTTCTGCGAAAGTCGTCCTGGAGCATGTGTGACTTGACGATGGGCGAACGGGATTGTGCTCCTGTTTGGTGCCGTTCACATTGAGCGGTCCTGCTGAATCCGGATGTAGTTGGGCCGCAGAACCGTGAGACCGACTGTCCAGATCTGAGTAGCCGCGGTCACTGGCGGCCCCGTGCTCCCCTGCGTAAACTTCATCTTGTCTGCCAGACTCTGGAGTCTTGTGGTTTGTGTTCTGAAAGCACCGAGCCGACTCCTCCAAATGCGCCTTGACGTGGCCGCTGGAGGAGTTGGAATTTATAGACACCGAGTTGGACAGAAAAGGCGGACAGTAGCCACCAAAGGCGCGGCTCTGTGGTGGTGCCGCCGGTCCAGACGTGCACGAACTTGAGGAAGTCCACGGGAGCGTGCACACCTCTCTCCTATTGTAAGGGATCTGATGCAGCCCGGGTATGTGGGCTCCATTACCCCGCAAGTTGGAGAAATAGAGCGACTCGGGGGGCGCAAAATTCAACAGAGAACCAACATAGCCGGGATTTAAAGGATTCCGCTCACACATTTCCATTGAGCTTTCCCCAAACGCTTCTTGCAAGCCTTTTAGCAACTCCTGAAGAATAAAGGGTAGGTAATTGTTGATTTGTTAATACAGCGTCACGTGATATGCAAACTATGTTGTTCCGCCCCACCCATACTCCCAGTACTGCAAAGCAAACTACTCCATGAGGAAATATTTGGGTATCGGGTGGGAGGGGGATGAAGTGAAATTTTATCAGATCTGTGTAGTCGGGAATGTTTTAAGAAAATTGGTTTTATGTCGTTTTCAGTGTCAGGAGCACTCATTTGAAAGCACGTGCATGGATTTTTTTCCTTCTTCTTTTGGTATCAGTGTGCAGGGCAATTGTGTAGAACACAAGGGTAAATGCAGGGCCTTAAACGAGACGATGCACACCCGCATTCATATAGGCTTAATGAAGTACTTCCAGTGCAGAAATATAATTACAGTAAAAATAGAATCATTTGGGGATGAAACGTTCAAGATGTGTTCTTGCATGGCAGAAAATAGTCATTCAAACACAGTAAAATTAGTTAAAAACAGTATCCTCGGCTATACCAACCACTTTACAACGAATTACAATAGCGAGATAGAAGAGAAATAGATGGATAGATGTTCATGACAACATACAAATCCCAATCTCAACATCAATGTAAAAGTGTACGCCTCACCCAGGTATGATCCATTGGAGGAGCATTGTATTAAGTTGCATTATATAAGTATATTGTAGCCCTGGAGGTGTTGCCTTTCTTGCGGCCACTCCCTCGTAAACAATGTTGCTTTTATTCACGTCGGCCTGGCAGCCTTGAATTAGTTTGGAAACCTTGCAGGTTTCTGTGTACAGGATATACCAAAGTTTACTCATATCTGGCCATATCTAAAATAGATGTAACCTGCTAATGCAGTTGAGGTTGATAATGTCTATAAAAATGAACATTTCCGTAGTGAACCATTACAAACATCACAAAGCTTCCCTGCTGTAATTACGACGGTGAATCTCTACTTAAGGGTTAGAGCCTTAAAATAAACCAAAAAAGAATCATCAGAATCTGCTTTATTGGCCACTTACCCGAACAAATGAAAAGGTAAAGTATTCACAGCAGTATTGTGTAGACAAGTATGCAATTTCTTTGTATTTATATAAAAGCACGAATGACCAACAACCCAAATGAAACGTCTATATACAAGTCAAGTGTATTTGAAAGTTGTAAACACAAATAAAGGAATAAATATTAAAAAGGATACACTTGAAGTGGATGATTACACTATCGTTTGCATTTAAAACCCAGTCAAATTTAAATTACAAATATAAAATACTGTGCAGTATGTAGTATTCCAAGTCCAAGTGCACTTTACCAGCAACATTTAGTGTACTGTCAAATATTGTTACTGCTCTACCAAAGAAATACACACGGCTCACTTAACAGCGTGCATCTGTAAACTGTATAATTGGTTTATTATCATCACTATAATATTCTACAAAACTGCACCTGGTCGCCTCCTCAGAAGACCATTAAATAGACTCGGTCTTCGTTTGGAATCGCTGGTGGTTTATTTTCTGCCGTACAATGTCCCCCTGCAATGCCTCAGAGGCTGGATAAAGTAAAGCGTGTGTGCGTATGCGAGAGTGTGTGTGTGTGTGTGTGTGTGTGTTTGTGTTTCAAAAATAGCCCACATGGCACGGAAGACTTTGAGGTGGGGGTGGTCAGCACGACTGATCTGATAGTGGGATGTGTTTGGGGTTTCAGTGTTACCTCCATGATCACTTCAGAGACAATACAGTCATTTTATTAGAAACGCAGATCTGCAGGTGGGATTCCTTATGACTAAAAGTCTGCCCAAGGTCAAACAGAAGTATATATTTTTATTTTTTTTAACCGATCGACCTAAAACAGATTATACTGAGATTTAAATTAAGTTAAGGGTTTAAACCAGTCAAGTTTATTCAAATTACTTTGTCAGGCAGTCTTATCATTTGAGTAGCTGCGGCTGTAATCCTATAGGTGGCGGTAGAAGTCCATTGTTGGCCCCATGTTGTTGCTGTCTTTGCTATTTTCATTGTTTGACAGTCGCTTAATTCGGCAGTTAAACACCTTTATCTGTTTATAATTGGTCACTGGAGCTACGTAGATTTACTGTACTACTAAGACAAGTAGCCTATGAAAATGACATGAACATGTATTTGTTGGAAACCACTTAGGTATGTTTGTTGGAAATTATTAGTATGCGTGTATGGGAAAAGCGACAGCTTATTTTTGAGACGAAAAAGTTTAGCATAATGTAGAAAACCGAAACAAGTGTTAAAATATTTTAACATAACAGATCTAAATCTAAATACTTAAAGTCAGCAATATTTAACAACTAACTGCATTATGTATTATGCGCTGGGCGGAAAGCAAATGAAAGTTGATTTTCTTTAAAAGCTTTTTTGGATTTGCCACGCCCGGTTTTATTTCCAACACGATGCTTTTACATATGTAGGCTATATTCAAAAGATAACCTAATGTGATTAGATTCAGGCCTAACTACTGAGATATAAAAACGTGTCTAAATCGCATGTGGTCATTATAAAACAGCCATTGTAAAGCTACAGAAAAAACAAAACGTGAACAACCGAAAACCTGTGAACTGAGAAAAAGAGAGAAAAATAATCAAAACAAAATAATTGTTTCATAATGAAAAGTTAGTGTTGAGCTGGCAGTCATTTTAGTCTGTTTTGCTAGAACTATTTTCTCCAAACGTGGTGTTGGATCACAAACTGTGCAGAGCTCCTACTGGCCAAATGGGCATTATAATAAAGTGTGGGCTCTCTAAAGACAAGTTATCTTTTACAAAGATCCAAATAGAGAAGTGTGTATTTGGAACATTCAGGCTTAAAGCTGCTCTGCGTAAAGTTGACTGTACGTACAGCCTTGTGTCACATCGGCTCCCACAATTGCAAAATTAGAAGACGTTTTTAGTGTTCCGTTTTAGAGCCATTTACTGCTCTTCGTCCTTCATGTCCAGGGTGTCGGGAGCCAAACTGAGGAGCTTCAGGTTGTTTTCCAGGCCCTTTGAAGGAAGCTATCCGCCGTCTATTGTCCTTGGTAATAAACTTGCTGCTTCCCTCGTTCAAGTTCTCTGGCCTGAGAAATGTTGCCTTGAATCTTCCAAGTGTTGCAATCTCAACAGTGGTTCGAGTCGGTTGATGTCAAAGTGATCTCATAGTTCAATCCCGTTTATTATTATGATCATCATCATCATCATCAAATGTCCGCTTTCTTCGTGTAAACCTTCAGTTTCAGGGGACATTTGAAACTCCAGTACGACTTTCAATGAGAGTTGTAGAAAAAGTAATAGACTAGAACCGAGAGGCCCTTAGAGGATTTTACACAGCAGGTTTACAAATGTGGGGGATATTTTCGGCTCCAGCTGTGGATTGCCTCTTTGTCGATTATATATATTAAAGTTCTGTGAGAACTGAATAATTGTTTGGTTGAGGATGCGAGAGATCTGACAAGTAAATAACGGTATCGAAACGGAACTATTTCAACTTAAAATCTGGTGTAGAAAAGTGAGGAGAAAGTGTTTGAATTGTGCTCGTTAATTACATCGCGAGGCATTAAGTTCATCATGAGTTTGGTCATGAAACTGAGATTAGGCAAAGTCATTCTGCTTTAGAAGACGCAGCCTCAGCACTTCAACCACCGGTTAGAAAGGTTAAATAGCCTAAACTAAAAAAAGATGTGGCACTGGCTAATCCTTTTTAATGAATCTACCAGTGTGCACCAACGCCGGAAGACATTATCACTAAGATCGTGTTTTAAAATGACCATGGTGTTCAAATTGAACAATCATTTACACGACGTCTTGGTTACGTACAAAGAAATTGAACCAACTAATGGAAATCAAGTAGCTCCGGAAGAAGTCTGACTTGCGGACTGACGAGTCAGTTGTGATTAGAATTCGAGATAATGTTTACTAAAATAGTCTGTAATAAGGAACACTTTATAATTAATTGATGCTGAATGCCACAAAGCTAATATCTACACATTAACTTCTAATTAGGTA
This sequence comes from Nannoperca australis, assembly GCA_036023655.1. Classification (NCBI taxonomy): domain Eukaryota; kingdom Metazoa; phylum Chordata; class Actinopteri; order Centrarchiformes; family Percichthyidae; genus Nannoperca; species Nannoperca australis. Next base: position 24,513 of record JAVQJD010010686.1, read on the forward strand.
TTTAGGTTGAACGATTTAAAATCACTAATCAAAACAAGTAAAAAGAATTGATGTTAATAAGTTATCTATATTTTGAAGTTGCAACAAGCCATATAGAGTCACGTCAACGTACAGCGAGCGATCGAAAGCAAAACTAGACTCAAATTAAACAATTAGTAAATCCAGTCCGATTTTACTTCAAACTTTAAGGCAGCAATTGAACTTAAGGATTAAAGTTTAAACCAGGTGGATTTTCAGTGTATATAAAGTAGTTCAACAGTAAACATCTACAGCAGTAAAATAAAAAGGGTAACAAAAATAAGAAACCACCCAATTTTTCTGCAGAATTATACTTTTAATGATTACTTACATTTTTCTGAAAAACCTTTATTTTGTAAGGTTGCGAATGCAAGACTTTTACTTCTAGTGGAGTATTTTCACACTGTGGTGTTGCTACTTTTTCTTCAGTAAAGGATCTGAATAGTTCTTCCACTGGTAGTTACTATTCGTTACTTCATGGTCACCTCACTGTGAGTGTCCCACTAAAGCAAAGCCACAAGTAGCTCTGGCTACACAGATCTGTTACTGGAAATCTACATTTAGTTTCTTAATGACCAAACTGAGTAAGCAGGAGGACGACCGACGACATTCCGTGACTTACACTTAAAGGAAAAAAACAGGAGTTATTGTTTAAATTTACAAACACCCGAAAACAGACACACAAAGGGCACTGGTTTTATTTTGGGCGATGCAATGAAACGTTTATATTGAATGAGCAGCATCTTTTTATTCAGAACATAATGATATAATGTTTCCGATTTGACTGCAAAAAAACTAACAAACAATTTCAGCATTCACGATACTGGACACGAGGAACCGTATGAAATGCCTTCCAGTGATGAAACTTGGAACAGTTAAACTTACAGCATTATTGCATTAAACTGTTCATTTGAGATGGTTGTGATTATTTCTCAGTATTGCAATAATCAGACGTAATTCTGCCTCGTGCCCATCTGATTACAAGTTGAATGCGATTTTCAGATATTAAAGGTTATGGGCAACAGTTAGTTTGGTGCCTGTCCTGTCGTTGACAAGAATTCGCCACTAGATGGCCCTCTAACTTAAGGAAAGAAGTCTGGACGCGAGAGACGACATTAGTTGTCTTAACAGTGAACTGCCATTAAAATGACAAAGAAACAGCTTCATTCAGCATTCAACACTGAAATATGTATTTATAATGAGTTGGGTTCAGCTCACTGTGGGGGTGAACGTTTGCATCAGAGGCACAGGAGGAAGACATGCCAAACAAGCCTACATCAGGTTGGGACCAACCTTGTGCTACTGGTGTCTTTTTCACTGGCAAATCAGTCATCGCTTTATCTTGATAAGTTCCCTTAAAAATAAACTTCCTTGATGGAAATTTGGGAAATGAAACTATAAACTATAAATATAGAGTGCATCCGGAAAGTATTCACAGCGCTTCACTTTTTCTACATTTTGTTATGTTACAGCCTTATTCCAAAATTGAATAAATTCAGTTTTGTCCTCAAAATTCTACACACAACACCCCATAATGACAACGTGAAAAAGTTTGTTTGAGATTTTTGCAAATTTATTAAAAATAAAAAACTAAGAAATCACATGTACATACGTATTCACAGGCTTTCCGGATGCACTGTATCCATGTTTATTTAATATCTATGTGCTCTCGCTTTAACAAACTGTCCACAAGCAAGGCAGTGGCAAATAACTTTACATTTCTCATCGTCTCACAGCAGAGGACAGATAAGCTATGCATCCTGTAATGAGTATGGCTGTGGGATTACACAGCGGGCCTGTGCTGAAAAGAGAAATAAGTGCAAGACAAATGCAAAACAAAGAATTATTCTCAAACCACACACTGTGTATTCAACAGTTGCACACACTGATTTGAACCACAGCTTATTAGGTTCACATGTAAAATCAGATGCAAATTGTGGTTCAGTTATTTGACTAAATTTGGAGGACGGGGTTCATGGTGTTTACGTGGCTGATCTCCATACCCTATTAATGTCCTTTTGACATGTAGTTTGTTGATGACTGTTCGGACTATTGATTAGCAGTTAGACAGCGGCCAGTGTTTAAAGTAAAAATACTTGTGCAAAGGGATAGTGTGGCACACCAACTCCAGTGATACACAACTCTAGCACATGGAAATGACCTGGAAACTGTTTATCAAATGGAGAAAGCAAACACCAAATAGTTGCTTCAAAGTGATAAAAGACCACTCAAAAACATTTGTTTTTCCACTTTTTCCACTACAGCATGCCTGGTACATGATCAGCAGTAATGATAAGTTTGTGGTTTCGTAAATGTGATAAAACAGGGAACAGCATAGTAAATGGATGCTCATTTACATATTCTTGCTGAAATAAAAATGTCCTATTTTTTATGTATGTTCTCTGTCAAATTGAAATGATATGGACTGATCATTTTATGGCTATAATGAGCAATGAAAATGAAGGGTTAAAATTATTCAGAATTCTGAACAGTTTTGTTCAACTGACTGATATTTCTACAGACAAAGTGCAGCATTAGAACATTTCAGTGCCTTCTTGAAGAGTAGGGGCCCTTCACCGAGGTCAGATCCTACTGTCAGGGCCCCTAAACGCACCTCTGTACAGACCAGAGGCAGCTGAAAGTTGAAGCCATTCATGCAGTTCCTCTGATGACCACTAAATGCAGCACCCAACAAGACTGACCGTGTTGAGGTGGTTGAGAACCCCCCAAACACCTCACTGGAAATACAGTCCATGTAATCCCACATCTTCTAATGTGCTTCTGTCTTTCACAGAAGATATGTTGGCATGTCACAGAACGAGCATGGGTGATACTAATAAAATGAATCAAGGCTGAACTTCATTTAGCTGCTTCAGTTTCGGGGTCCTGGTGTCGTGCATGCGGCCTCACTGTCACGACTCACTGGGACACTTAAACAGAGCCGAGCCATCATTAATGTTAGCAACACTTGTGCTTTTCCTACTATGACAAGTCAAAATGTCTGCTGTGGAAAAAGGCCCATTGATGATTTAATGAAAACGACTGTTCTACTAAAAAGGCCCTGCACACTCTTGATAAATACACATTTTATTATTATTTTTGACTGAGGTGGGACAACCTACACCTTCATCATTCTTACACGTAGATGGAATTCTATAACATCACAAATCTCCCATCACAGCTCGTCCACCTTCAACCTGATCAGCACCTAAACACCCTTTACGTCTTAAAAGATAAATCTTTGCTTGATTGACAGCCATCTCAGCCCATGAGAGTGGGCCATGGTGGTCGCTGCTTGCTTGTCCCATGTCAGCTCCACTCAGGTTCCCTCCCCCTTTGTTCAGATTTGGATTATCACACACTAAACTCATGATTTCTCTGCAGTGCTGTCACAATGTTAGAAGGCAACACGTAATGTTCATTTAAGAAAATCGACTGTGTATTTTAGGTTTTCTTTCCAATATGTGATTAAAGCTTCTTTAAGCTCAGTTGTAATAAGATTTACCTGCCTGTGGGTTTGGCTAGCTCACCGTTATGCTGGATTCCCATGGCGTTACAGTAGCCATCTAATAAATAAAATCAGTCAAAATTCTTGCTGAGACTTTTAATGTTTTACTCAAATTCAATTAAACTCAATATCTGGTAAATCTCATGTGATTCTTCATATATTGCTACCTGCTACTATGCATTATGCTGTGTGCACAATGTGGTTGTTAACAGTAGCCTATTGCTCATTTTGTGCATTGTTGCTTTGCATGGGCAAATATACTGAATAGTGGATGTTATCAGTTTTAAGAATGCTGATTATGTTGCCGTTATTGCCACGTCTGCATCTCACAGCGCTTTGTTTGCATTTCTGAACCCGTCACATGCACTGTGTTCAAAACATCTTTCCCATGGACAGTCGGCTGGCTAACACGGCACATTCATATAGAGAGGTTGAGTTATGTGCATTGTCCTTATAAAAATCAATAAATGAAATGTATGACCATCCTTTGTGAATTGCACCTCCTCGTGAACGCTAGCCAGCTTTACAGGTGTGTTCCATACACATGTCAATAAAGAATAATTGTTCATAATTTCACATTAGCGTAAATCGTTATGCCCAGGACTGGTTCTGTGAGTGTTTATCGTCACATAACTTTCAATACAAGTCATTTCAGTTTGCCTGATGCTTATTTCATTACACATATGAACAAATTACGATTTTATTACCACAAAGGGGGAAAAAGCCCAAATGAAAGGATGAGATGTAACAGATGATGCCCATAAAAACCTTTCACTAATGCTCTTTCCTCCCAGCTTGGAAGCCTAAAGTTGTGGTCGTGATCGGCGACAGTATAAGTGAAGAGAGAAGTCAAAATATCACCTCAACGTTTTCACCCAACCTGAATCTGCTTCCTATAAGGCCAAATGCTCAGCATGTTGTTAAAGTTTAATTTAAAACGTTTGTTCACTGGCGGCCATTAAAGATAAGGTAACTGAAGTAAGATTCCTACCTCAAATGCTGAGAAAGCGTGTGACCTTTACCATCCACTCTGATTTAGACCGATTCTCTATGAATTCCCATTCATATGAGAGTCATATGTATAAACCCAAAATACTCGTATTATTTACAAGCCACGGTCCAGCCAGAGTGTGCTGTTGTTCATCAGTGCAAGTGCACACTTCACACTGAACAGCTTATAAGTAACATGCACATGTGCCATTAATAGGCCTCTCAAGAAAGGCTTAAGAGCCACTTCAAGTCATCCACATGAAAGACTTTGTGTCCAATAAATGTAGAAGAGTGGGGGAAAGACCCCTTCATTAATATGCCATGTATAAATACGCACTTGTGACACTGTCACTGTGACACAAGGCTGAGCAGTGAATGTTTGCTGTAGCTTTAAGAACTTATTTCTCTTTTTATTTTGACCCAGTCTTCAAACAGAAAAGATAATCCTAATATTGTCGAGATGACGGACATGATTTTAAGAATATCACTTGATATCTTTAATCAAACAATGCAAAAGGCAGGATTTACATTTTTGATCTTGTCATAGTTGACCAAGAGAAAAGCTGAGCAGAATAGGGAGATTCGGTCTACTAACTAACTAACTAAAGCATGGGTTCAGAGTAAAGATCAAAGATACATTTCAAAAGTCTAAGATTGTGTGATTATACAATTCAGAAGTACGTGCAATGTAAAAATATCTCTTAAGGTAAAACTCTCTTCACAGAACGATTCATCAGCTGCACAATTAATCCAGTTCATATGCAAATTACCTAATTATATTAAATGTAAATTCCCGAAGCTCTTAGGGGAGATTGCCTACCAGTGTTTTACTTGAATACAATGTTATTTTTTTCATTCAACAATAAAATAAAATAATTGTGTTCACTAACGAAACAATTGGTGCATTTAAGCATCATTTAGTGAGAAGTGTATTAATTGGTCTTATGCTGAGTTGTAAAACATGATTCTCCTAAATAAGATCAGAGCATTAGTTTACATAAACAGTTCTTTGAACAAATGACTAAATGGGCTGAAATGCCTTTAAATCAGCTGCATGCAGTGAGCCTGATATTGAAATTCAAGCATCTCTAGGTTCTTATCCTGGTTCTGAAGCCTTACGTTTGTCAATATTCACTCTCATATTCTGTGTTTTCCCAGAAGGGAGGGCAGGCAGCAGATTTCGAATCCCATTATATTGTTCACCAGTGTTACAAAAAATAGGACAGGAACGTGTCTGGTTAGGGGAATAGCTCCTCTCAAACGTTTTTTTCCCCCCAGAAGTCTAAATAAAAATTACTATCTATATAATCGACTCATTCATTGCCATAAACTATACACTCATCTTGACTGGAGATGCTCAGGACACACACAAGTCCGCACATCATGTCAACTACAGCTCACACCTCCAATCCCACACCTAATATCAATGACGGCAATTATCATTAAATCCTGCAGGAGGCGCCAGAGGACGCACAGAGGAACATCTGATGGCGCCTTTAAAATCATTTCACATCGAGAAACCAAGGAGTCCACGCATGGGTGTTATGTCTTAACATATCGAGTTAGAGGTAACATGGTGCACACATGTGCCCGTTATTTTCCTCTAAATACCCCAACTATGCTGCTGACAAAAGGTTTCGACACAGACTGGGAGGAAAGACCTCACTGATAAAGAGATTGATAAAAACGTAACATTTTAAAGTATAAACTCTTGAATCTGAGCAATTCCTTCAAATTTAAACACCAGAGCTTATTAAAATTAACAAAGAGAATGGAAAGAATTTGCCTTGACGAAATGTTAAACTGACTTTGATCGTCAAAAACAAACAAACAAAGATTCGATACATTATTTTAAAAGTAGACTAACCTTAACTTACAAATAGGCTACTTCTATATGCATGAATTAATAAATATATCAGTGTGTGCTGTTGTCAGTAAATGCGTAATAATGCAGGCATCATCACCACATCACATATGTGACGAATCCAGATGCAAAAAAATGTATGAAATGCTTAAACAAAAATCAACATCGTTTTACAAACTAGAAAACTATACGCTTAATCTCTCGTCACAAAACGTGCACCTTAATCCCAACTAGGTCCCAAATACTGATTAAGTCGCAGAAACGGTGAAACGTGTTATTTCTTTTAAATAAAGAAATAAAAGCAGAATAAATAAAAGCACAGCGATTAGAAGGAGGGAGGGCGAAGAGAGAGGAGGGAAACAATAGAGAATCAAAGCATAATAATATTCCTAAATGAAGAGGGGAAACGTGGCGCCGCTCATTTTATTAATCAGACTGTCAATTTCACCCAAGAGGCCAAACCCAAGAGCAATCTAAAACAGACTCAGAGATCAACCAAGGGACAAGCACCTCGCTCCTCTCTTCCTCTCCACTTGGATATTATTCGTCTGACCGAAGGCCGCCTCCATCATCAAGTGACAGCCCTCTCCTATTTATTTGCTTATAAACCTGTTACAATAAATGATCATTGGAGCAACGTCAGCCGAGCATTTTAACAACGAACAGCCTGCACTTTTGATGAATGACATTTCGCCGCTGTGGAGGGGCACGCACGGCTCTCTTTGAGCAGTCGCTCGTCGATTGCGTTCAGATTCTTTCGCTTTTTTGCGCCTCGCTTCCAAAATAAGGTTTAGAGACGGTTATTTAGAGACAGTCGCCGAGTTGCGTGCGGATTTAGCTGCGACACAACTCATTGGTGCTCCAGGAGCCCCCTGGACAAGTGTTGTGGGTGGGTTTTTTTTTTTTCTTTTTTTTTTTTTTCTTCTTCTCCTCTTCGTCTTGCGCGTCTTAATGATGGAGAGGATAAGAAAAGAGATGATATTGATGGAGAGAGGTCTGCACAGTCCCGTCGCAGGGAAGAGACTCGCAGACACGCCTGGAAATTCAGTCCTGGAGGCCCTGGAAAACTCTCAGCACAGCGGACGGTTGAGCCCGAGAATAACTTCGGCTTCTCTTCATGGAAATCTTGGGGACATCCCGACGAAAGGCAAATTTGAAATTGACAGTCTCTTCGGGGCACACCACAACAGTGAAAATACCTCTTCGGCGGAGATTTCCTCGTCAGAAAGCCGAAAGAAAATGAGCCTTTACTCCGAAGTTTCGCCAGATTCAGACATTAACAGTGATGTGGAGGTGGGATGCCCCGCGCACCGCTCACCGAGCCAGCACAAGGAAAACAACAAAGGTAACATTTTATTTTACAACACATTTATCTCGTTTTTATTTTTGCCATTCTACTTTCATGTTAATTTATAGCGTGCAGAGTTATTATAATCAGCCCATCATTATTCTTTCTATCTAAAAACAGAAATAAAGATACATTTACCCAATACTAATAGTAATATTGTTACGAATACCATTACTATTATAATAAATTAGACAAATGCAATATTCATTAATATATTTACACAAATGTTTTGCATTTGCCTCTTGACACACTTCTTTTATTTTTTTTTATTATTCTCTTTAATTTGTCAACTCTAGTTTAGCCCCCCCCCCCCCCCCCACACACACACACACACACACACGTGAATTATTTCGATATTATCGATATCAATAACAGTTTGTTTCTTTTCATTTTATTTATTTTGTTTAGGTTTTTCAGACAGTAATTCTGGATCATCCAACACAAGCTCAAACTCCCTCGCGAATATGAACGGTAACTCCACGGGAGGATCAAATTCCGACCAAGTGAGGAGGTACCGGACTGCTTTCACCAGAGAACAAATCGGAAGGCTGGAAAAAGAGTTTTACAGGGAAAATTACGTTTCGAGACCGAGAAGATGTGAATTAGCCGCAGCGCTCAATCTGCCCGAAACTACGATTAAGGTAGAGATTAATCTTCATTATTCTTGTCCACTGTGTGTGTCTGTGTCTCCAGAGAAAGCAATGCGGTGTAAAAAAAATAATAATTATAATACTCTGCGGTAGAACATAGTCATAATCAGTAATTCTGCTCATGAAATATTTAGATTTTAACCTGTACACAAAATAACGCCTTGATTAATCGTTCACCCCCATTGGTGGATTTTAATCAATTCTACCGTTAGCCTGTGTACAAGAGATTGCCTCATTCTTAAAAAATGACTGCATAAAACAAAACAAAAAAAACTTAACTGACGCATTTAAGTTAATTTGTATAGTTTAACACCTGCAGCATGCAACAATTGATCATGTTGATATTAAATGACAACATCATCTACAGGAGATTTGAATAGGAGTGCAGGGAAGTGCCTGTCTTGTGCACGCGCTGAACCACACACACACACACACACACTTTATCAGGTCTAAATTTAGAGGTTGGAAACAACATGGCAGATTCAATATGGGCCTTGTTTTGACTCTGTGTGCAGGTGTGGTTCCAGAACAGGCGGATGAAGGATAAAAGGCAGCGTCTGGCGATGTCCTGGCCCCATCCAGCAGACCCCAGCTTCTACACTTACATGATGACGCACGCGGCAGCTACAGGAAGTCTACCTTACCCTTTCCACTCGCACATGCCTTTACATTACTACCCGCACGTCGGTGTCACGGCGGCAGCGGCCGCCGCCGCCGCCTCCGGTGCTGCCTCGTCACCTTTCGCCACTTCCATCCGGCCCCTCGACACCTTCCGTGCGCTCTCCCACCCCTACTCGCGGCCGGAGCTCCTGTGCAGCTTCAGGCACCCGGGACTCTACCAGTCTCCCGCAGGCCTGAACAGCTCGGCGGCGGCGTCGGCGGCGGCTGCGGCCGCGGCGGCGGCGGCGGCGGTCAGCGCCCCGGCCGCCGGGCCCTGCTCGTGCCTCAGCTGCCACAGCAGCCAGGCGGCGAGCGCGCTGGGCTCCCGGAGCGCCAGCGCGGACTTTACCTGCACAGCTTCGGGCCAAAGATCCGAGAGTGGATTTCTGCCGTATTCTGCCGCCGTTCTCAGCAAGACCTCAGTCCCGTCGCCAGACCAGCGAGAAGAAACTTCACTTAACAGATAACTCATCACGCAGCCTACATGACCGTTTCATATTTAGCTCTAGTCCTACTTTAGGGGTTAAGGCCTACTTTAAAAACCACACCTGGGTGAAGCAGTTGTTTATTAGGCAGCATTGTAAACACACACACACACACACACACACGAAGATTAGTTTCTAAGTCTGATTCAAGTCCAAAACACTCTTTATAACAAAAAGCTAAAGCACCGAAATTTTTGCAACACAAAAAAATAAATTAAAAACTTTTCTATAAGCTTGTGCCCTCGTGCTGTGCCAGTAGACCATTTTTTATGGGCTGTGCAAGATTATCTTATACATATTTGGAAAAATAACTGAACCCTGCAGTGTAATCCTATTCTGTTCCCAAGCATCAGCCACATTGTGCCACTTCAAATACATTTGTTTCTACAAAAACTCCACATATTAAACCAAGAACAGCAGCCGAGCCTCGTGCCACATTTGTGCGGCTCACGAGTCCAACGTTCAGCAACGTCCAGCGTGTCAAATTCCAGCCTACCTTGACTCCTTCCCTTTGGTTTTAAGATACAAACGTGAGCTAATTATACTGTCTAAATTTAGATAGCAGAAGGTCCTGCTTTTCTGCCCAGCAGCATATCTTTCTTCACTAGGCCTAATAGACTGAGATTCTGGCAGCAATAGCTTCTCCAGCACCCAGCCTGTGCTCTGTGGGGACACCCCTAATCAGCTATAGAAGGTGCATATCATTTTGCACCGCGTCTTTCGTGTCAATTTTTATGTTAATAATGAGAGGATCATGACAAAAATTGCCAATCATGTACCCAGACGGAGCTCCTTTGAATACACGACAGTAAGAAAGTTCCTCGTTTTGAGACCCGCTGTCAAGTGCTAACAACCCGCGGAGGGAAGTCATTAGACATACAAAAGACCTGGAACAAAGCGACAGTCCTGGTACACAGAATGCACCGCGTAAGGATGAGATTTGACAGATGTGGGGTTTAAAAAATATTACGCACAAAAAGCAGCAAAAAAAAAAAAAAAAGAGACTCAAATGTTTGCTGATAATAGGTAATACCTCGACAAAAACAGGGGGAGCCTCTCTTTTATTTACATTGCTGAACCACGTATCAAATCCAGTATTTTCACACGTGTGTAATTCCCTTTAGGACTTCTTCACTCAGCACACACACACACACACACACACACGCGCGCGCACAATGACGGGGCTGAGCAAGGCGAAGGTTCAGACAAAATAGCCTGGCTTTACAATCTGTCTGCGCCTGTAAAAAAATGTAAAATGGCTATGTGCTATTTTATTCGTTCCTGTGGGGACATCACCGATATGTTAATTATAAAACACGTACAACTGTAAATCGTGAAATATTTTGCAAATATCATGGATAGTCCTACTGATAGCTGATATTGAATTACTGATCGCCCTGGAAAAATGCTTCATGAAATGTGGATTGTAGGCTATTTTTTAAAAACACTTTTTTTTTTTAATTTATTTTGTGTGACTTGCTGAATGTTTTTTTTTATGTTAAAACACTGGATGTACACACCCAACAGGACCATCATGTAGCCTACAAATTGGCCTGTAAACTCACCAACAGTCTAAAAGTCATGATTTGTATATTCTGCATTGTGGAGATGGAGAATATTTGTTTACGGTCCACTCAAAAAGAGGCTTTTTAAAAAGGGCTGCTAAACGAGCACTGAAATTAAATGATGAAAATAGTATGGGCCTTTGTCCATGGGGGTCTCTGTTATAACTCTATATCTCTGTATTTAAAATATCAGTGACTGTATGAATTTAAATATTTTAACTTGAAAAAAAATGTGCAATATGAAATGTAAATCATGTTATTTATTGATCGTGTTTGTTCTTGGAAAATAAATAAAAAAAAATCTTTACACATTTCTCGCTTCTTGACAATTAATGACAGGTTGCTGCAAAATAAACATAGAATTTTTCCAAAACCGGATTTCGCTACAGGTCTATAATTTAATTGCTTAAAAGAATGTAAGCACGCCATGTATATTAAGAACATATATATTATGTGTTATATATTTAACAATATTCAACTCTGACCATGAACACATCTTGGTTTATTTAAGTGCTGTGACACCATTTCAAGAGAAAAAAAACAATGTCTGATATTAATTAAGAATACGTGGAAAGCTACAGGAAATATGAGGCCTGCCATCACGGGTCATTCCGGCCCTATAATTTACCATTATTTTTACATTACCTCTAAATGATACAAGCTGATACTGTCGTTAATTGCACTTGGTTAAAATATAGCCTACAACAGAACGCCCCCAAGGGACTTTAAGATAAGTTGCTTTTTTGAACGTCCCCATTAAAGAAATAGGATTAGGGGCAGCAAATATGGGCGTGATATATCACCATGTTTCCTTGCTCTTTACTAAAGCGAGGGTTGCACCCCATACAACAAAAGCATTGAGATAGATGGAGGTGTAAAAGGAAAAAGACAAGAGGCCAGAAAAACACTGCCCACAATAACACGATTAGTTTTGTATCCAATGTGCAAGACTGAAAAAAGAATTCATCATAATGCACAAGACTGTCTGTCACCTTCGCTGAATGGTTTTTGACAAGAAAATAAATCTTTTAGGTTGTTTAATATATTTTATATTTTCTTTATTTCGGTGCTAATAGAAAAACCAAATTAAATGTCCAGCAGCGAGATAGAAATGCAAAGATCGATGATCCTGCCCCTACTGTCCAATCACCCCTATTTAATTGACTGTATTTTCAGGGTAATTGAACGGCTTGTTGTAAATTGAGGATTTTATAGAAACGACATGAAAACTACATTTACTGACATTCATCGCATCTTTGACATTGATTATCTGATCAGCGCCGTGTCATGCTAACCTCCAATTCTTCATTACACACTGTTTATGAGCTGTTACAGAACAACTTGCTTGTTCCAGAGTGATTGATTGCCTTATTAACGCGTGTTCTTGTAAGTGTGACCGGACTGATTACGATGCATATGTTTAGAATAATGTTTCATTTAGCTGACTGCGAGTAATGCAGGGTGACAGCTGCTGCGGGAGGACAAAAAACCTAAACTACAGGGAGCAAGCGGGGCCAAAACGCATTTAAGGTGGAACTAGAAGACAGCTCAGACCCCCTAATGGTCAAATGCAGTCACTCAACGCCAGATGAAGGACTGGCAGCTCAGTAGGGTCTTCAGCGAGCTAACCGAGGACTAAAATAGAACATTATTGCAACTAAAAATCACTACATTTTCATATGAAGCAGGAACTTATATCCACGACTGTGACTACACTCCAGCAGCCTTGTTCTTAAAAACATATTGTCCCTACATTTAATCCTGATGCAGTATTTACTGCTGACATACCAGCTGTTGGGCTACATCAAAACATGGAAATCAATCAAATCTTAAACACTGCCAAAAATAAATAAATAAACACACATACCAGCACTTCACACCTAAATCTTCTTTGTTTTAGGAATTTCATTTTTCCAAAATATAAGGAGCCACATGAACTGCAGCCTGGTGAGATTTATGCCACCATTATGCTTCTAAAGTGGTCTCTGCTCGGTTTGTCTCAAATCATTGCCTCTGTTCAAATGTTACTTTCATATATTACATGACATTAATTCAACTATAGCTCATTAAGACAGAATGAAATGGTTAAATTAACTTATCAACTCATAATGATGATGAATGAGGTATTAATTCAGATACAAGCTGGGCAATTTGCAATTCTGCGCGTTATGATGGTTCTCAAATAACATTTAATATAACGGGTCATCCCCTCAATCAATTACATGAGCATGAGAGTCGGTCGTATGGAAAATCCTTTTTTCATGCATATGTATTGAAACGTGTTCTCAATTATCTTTGGAAATTGCTTTTATTGGTTTAAAGAATAATTCCAGTGGTCCTTAGCTCTGGATACAGTTAAGGTGGCACAATAAATTGCTATTCTTCCCGATTCACAGCCAGGGAGACCTATATTATAAATAGTAGTTTTGTTTTATATTATTCACAAATTTTAAAAAGTAATACATTTCAAAAAATCCGTTTCTAGACAAGACACCTTTTAAATATATTTATTTTTGTCCTGTAGAAAGTAATTGTGGTTACATATGGTCATGTTAGGTAAAATGTTTTTTTTAAATACATTAAAAAAATAAATAAATGAAGAGTGAGGTTTAGGCGGGAGAAAGTCTAGTCTCTGGTGCAACTGTATGTGTGCCACACTGTCCCTTACAAAAACCTTTACACTTAAATACATTTAAATAAACAAATTTGAGACCCGCAAACACCAAAGCATCAAGATTCTCAAGGCAGTTTATCAAGTGTGCTTTGTTAAGAAAATAATAGTTATACATGCCTCATCAATTTCCGTGTAAACCCATACTTTCAGCTGTGTTTGAAACATTTTGGTTCCCGGCTAATTGTTAGTCCCACTGAGATTCACTCCAGCTGATGTGGTGCTCTATGGGAACTTCTGGCTCACACAACCATTAAGTCAGAGAGATTTTGAGTTGGTTTTTAATTCATCATGATTTGATTATATTGATCCGGATTAAAAGTCAACACTTTTTATTTTAGTATAATTTTAAGACATTTGCCAGTATAAATATTCCAGTTCTCTGGTTTCTTTTCATTAGTCAATATGTTGTGGACCTAGTGTAATTCTTTAATGAGTCTGGGTCCCAAGAGGTTTCCCCATTTCACATTTTAGTTTGGCAAATATGTTGAAGTAAACCTTGAATAATTCAAAGGTTATGTAAAAGACCAGTAAGATTATTTCTCCAGCAATAAGACCAAAGATAAGAGATGATCCTGACCTGTTTGAAGCTTGTGGCTAGAAGTGTGTTTAAATCAATGCTCTCAACAATGAGCACATTTCTAGAGGGTGATGGATTCAAACAAGTGTGCAGCTACTTTTTTCCTCCTCACAAGACGCAGAGAATCTTTCTCCCCAGTGACCACTTCACAGTTTGGACTTGTGTTGTCTGGAGAAAGCGCTTTAAAATGACACATCTTCCTTACGCATGCATGCAGGATAATTACGTGTTGACGTGATCTTGACTTTTCAAAAGTACCTGATCTGTCCATGAATACTTTAATGAGTGAAAGTAAAGTGTATAAAAGCCATGTCGTAAAATGTAATATATTAATATATTAAGTGTTTTAAAGTGGGAGCATAAGGTTTTGTTCAACTTAGGCAAATTATTTTGTATCAGCTTTAGTCTATCTACATATTCATATGTTTAGGTACCACATGACCACAATATGTGCACTGAGAAGGGGTCGCCCTACACTGTCCCCAAAGGATGAATATAGGAAGTAAAACATTTGACTGATGATGGCAGATTGTCAATTACACACCACCCAGACACTCGCAGATTCATTGTCAAACACAATGGGGAGAGTCTTCCCATAAACAGCAGCATTGGTGCTGGTTTAGATTAAAATGGTTCATGTTCAGTGGCAAAGCACAAAGATGAAAGAATGACAATGCAAAAAAAAGAAGAGGCAGTCGGAGTGGACGGACCAGAGACTGTGCACTTAGGGTGATACTCTACACTAAAAGTGTTAAAGTAGAAAATACTTTCCCATACTTTTGAAAGACAGCTGTAAAAGTGGGTTGTTATAACTCTAAACTAAGATGGTGGACATAGTAAACACTATATTTGCCTACAGCCTTAGAGATGGCTGCTGACTCTTCTTTAAAAACCATGCCCACAATTAGGAAATCTGAAAATGGTTTGCACTTTGCACATTGTGTATCCCATTCATTTGGCAACAAATAAAGTTAAAAATAAACCAAACGTTGGGCATGCAGATATTCATATTCACAAACGCTGCCAGCAAAGACGATCAACTTGAAGCACTCAGTTACTCGACAAAACAACAATTCAGTCAATTTCCCTGTTTCCTTTACAAGTTATCCGTCTGTAACAAGGACAAATTGGTACGTATTTTACAAACAACCTCCAAAATCATTGGCCTCCTTACCTCCAACCTCTCAGCCATCCAGCCAGCCACACACACACACTCCATTTTTCACATGTATCCATGAAGAAATACGTTTTCATAAGAGTAACATCCCTTCTGCTATAGCAGCTTAAACACAACACGTTAATAACTGAGGCGCACTTACCTCTGTTTATGTACATCATGTGTTTTATAGATGGATGTAGGCGTGTAGCATCTACACAAAATGAAGTAAGTTCCATAGTTGATTTAATCAACTTCATGCTGAAGTTTGGCACACACCTTGTGCTGCCATTTCAATGGAGGGTGCATTCGGTTCCACATCAGCACGTCATCCTTCCCTAACGTCTATTCTTCAGTGAGCCACCTGGTGATGAACTTGACATAAACGTAGAGAGTCCTTTCTTGTCCTCATCAAGGAAACCAGGGGATCAACTACGGATGAAGTCAACCATCCCGCACAGCCAATGAAAAGGAAGAATCTTTCAGCTTGAGTGGGTGAAAGCATGGATTCCTGAAAGTGAACACATACATTGATATAAATGGACTGATGGTATAGTTAGCATTGGAGGAACAGCAAGCTAACAGTATCTAGCTATGGCCAATTACTTGCTTTGACCCCAGTGGGAGTTGGTGCACCCTTTGCTTTGGCTGCTTATGCCTGGCTGTGGGTCGGGCAGAGAAACAACACCTGTTGCTAAGGTTTTGGCTGTAGCTACGCCTACAGAATATGACTGGCTGGCTACAGCTACAGTAGTAGTAGCCATAACAACAGTAAGTCATAGCCACAGCATCAACCATAGCAGTGAATTATGGTTACGCTTGACCGTCAGTGTAGACAACCAACTAGCTTACATTAGTTAGCTTAGCTGCAATAATGCATGTTTGTGCGTTTACCTACCCTAATATTCCTTTTTCAGCCTTCAAATCAGAACAATTTAAGATAACCATTAAACCCAATTAAATAAGCAATAGTAATCCTTTGCACCAGTAAAGACTAGCTAATCAAACCAGTGCTACACACTGTTATGAAGCCAACTGCTTTATCTTTACATTACATTTAGCAGACGCTTTTATCCAAAGCGTCTTCTAAATACGAACTTTACTTAAAGTGCATAGAAGCATGATTGAAAACAAGGTGTCTCATCAAACTTGTAAGGGCTGGTGATGAATCACAAGTGCTATAGGTAAGTACATCGCTGCCAATGGCAGAATCGAAAAGAGCATTAAATCTTTACACAGAATAAGCCTAAAATACATTTAGGTTGACGTAACTGCTTAACTGACACACAGATGTTCAGTGATACAGTGATCAGTGGCCAACATAAAGCTAGGCCTCAAGCCTCAACAAAGTTTGTGCATGCTCATGCTGTGGTCACAGCTAGGGGCTGTAGCTAATGCTAGAACTTGGCCCTACTCCAGCAATGTCAGTAGAACATTAAAAAGCATAAGAAAATAATCCACAGCGCAGCATTAAAACATTTTAACTTTCAATGTTGTGTTTAAACATCAAGTTACATTTGTAGCCAGGCTTCCTTGCTATTTCTCACCTGAAGCATTTGGTCAGTGCGACATCGCAGCACAGTGATGACATGTTGGGCTATACTTGAGGATAAGCAAGGAGGCAGAGGCCAATTCATTTTTCACAGAGAAATGTATCGTATTAGGATGTGCAGCCAACAACAACAGAAAATACAAGTGGCAAACCCTAACACCTGCACAACCACCCCTTATATACCCTGCCAGCACCTAACTGGGGCTGGACCAAGCCATCAGTGGGGGAGCTAACTAAATACATACACATTAACAGACTATTTAGCCAAATATATTCACAATTTAAAAAATTGTGTGGAAATATGGACAAGCAATTACAACCGACACGTGTCTGTGCAACTTCCTCAACAGCTTGAGGAAAGACTCTTTTAAACAAAACACATGTTCCCCCCGTTCCTCAAACATGGTAGAACCAGGAAGTATGTGCTTTTGTGAATGTCTGTCTGCATTTGATTTTGCCCTGTTACAATTTCTGTTGTACACATGGTCTGTCTTGCAAAACAAGTCTTTATCTCTATGACATTACCTGATTAAATAAAGGCTAAATCTTGGCTTCCTGGTGACTGAGACACATACCATGTAATTGCAATGCCTCTGCTTTGATTCCAGAGTGGGACCTTTGTTGCATGTTTTACCCTCTCTTCACATGTTTCCTGTCTCTTAGTATGGACAAAGGCTGAAGGGCAAAAAAGTGCTGTAGTAAATGTGAATAGTAAATGTGTGGCTTTCATGACTTGAATTGGAAACTAGCAAGCTAACTACATTTTACAACCCTGCTGCAGTGTATCCAAACAGGACCTTGTATTTCTTGACCAAAAGAATAATATTTTACTACCCATGACTGACAGACCTCTGCACATATTTACTACAACAGGCCGTGTTAAGGTAAATACAAGAACGTTCAGATCACATTTTGTCCAAGTGATTCACATTAAAATTTGATTAGCTAACACCACATCCCTGCCAACCAATGAGGCTTCAGCAGAGATGACTAAGGGACCCTAAAACATGAAGCTGACGGTCAGCTTTTGAGTGCCATTTGGCCGTCGTTTAAGATTACTGGATTATTTATAATGGCTAATGCACACCCACTTGACAATTGGGTTTACATCAGCAGTGGAACCCCCCCCAAAAATAACTTCACACATACAAAAGAAATGCAGAAATATTGTTTAAAATGCATTAAAAGAGTGTTTTAGGCTAGAGGCTTTGTACATCCACAAGAAAGTCCCTTTACTTACTAAAACAGTGCAGGCAAGATGGTGGTCAACTTCTGAAGGTTCTCTGATTCTTGAAAGCAAGTGGTCTCAACAGTGTTGAACTTCTCCCTTTGAACTACATCAGTTGTTTTTTGAGGGGAGATTTTCATGTTCTTCCACAGGAAATCATAAACATTCTTAGCCGTGGATGTGTTGTTGTTCTTTGGATAGTTTTTTCATCTGCAGTGAATTAATTAGAAATTGATGTCCAAGCAGCTTTTTCTTGAATTAAATAGCAACAATGTGTTGTTTAACTGCCATTAAAGAAAAACTAATTAGTACTTATTGAAGTTAAATGTTCTTTTCTCTGTTTCCATCGTTTAGTCCATTTTTATTCCCATGTTTTCACCAAATAATGGGCTTTTTGTGATCTACTCTAGCTTTTATGAGCACCCTGAGGCCAGTAGTGTGCTCACTACTCACTAATGAATCCCACTGTTTAAGTTATATTTGTAATTTTATGTGTTAAACCTGCAAATTTAAACATCAACATACCTTCTGGCATTTTACAATTTCTTGGATTAGATGTGGGACTTGAATGGAGAATGTGTGATTGCATTGTGTGTGCAAACCTAATAAATGTAATGCTTGCTTTGGAACAGATCAAAGACAGCACTGTCCATTGTAGTGACAATGTTAACACTGTTTTGTCTAAATATCTGCAAAAAGCATGACAACTACTGCATTACATTCATTTCTGTCTTCATACAGACAGTTTTGTGTTACTTACATTTTTACCATACACATGGTATGTGCAGTTTATGCAAAAAAGTGGCTTTCACAATGACCCTTCAGTACGGGGGCAGAGGAAGCAATTGGGATTCAACTACCAACCTTGAAAATAATAGCCAATCAGTGGTCAACCAACTGTGTACAGCCACCCTAATATTACTAGAAGGGTTGGTTAATATGAATATATTAACATGATAATGGAAGATCACCATCCAATATCAGTGATATATCACTATGTCTCTTATTGCCTGTCGGGTATGTTAGTTAATCTCATTGGGCCGCAAGGTGTCAGTCCAACTGGACCTCTCAGCCGAAACTACATACAATTAAAATTACATACAATAAATTATGTATTTTGGTATATTGTCCAACTTGAACAAAAAAGTCCTCATTTATTATTTTACCTCTCCTCGTACTACTACTAATATTAGTAGTAGTAGTAGTAGTAGTAACAACTACAGCTACAACTACTGCAACTATTACTATGCCTGGTTGAAGAAGTACTCAGAACAAAAGTATTAGCATCAAAATACAACACAAATTACAATTAGTAAAAGTACTCATTATGCATAATAGCCATTTAGAACAATGTATATTCTAAATTGACTAAATGGATTATTGAACTACAATTATTTATTCAAGTATTTTAATGTTGCAACATGAAGGTGGGGATTCATTTTTCACTGTCTGTACTGCTTGATAGGTTGAGAATTTCACCAAGGGATCAATAAAAGTCTTATCTCAAAATTATACTTGAGTAAATGTACTAAATGCTACTTGGGCATACTAATATTACCCGGGCTAAGCAGTTCATATTAGCTTAGTCATTAAGCTACCAAGAACAGTGGCATAACATTAAAAAACAAAACGTTGTCACGTTTTCTATTGTATAACTTTATTTTCCTACAAGCATTAGAACACTTCCAGATTACTTTAAACATGATAATGTACATTTAATGGTCCCCATCAGGAACAGCCCTAATTCCCGTGAAGGCCCGACGGCGCTGTTCTTGTTAGTGGACACTCCCCCATCTTGGCTCACACACCCTCCGTGGAAAGACAGGAGCGCTGCAGTCCTGCCACAGGCTGTTGAAACCGGACAACTCAGCTGCCAAGGTGAACGCACCGCTGTATTTCAAAACACTTGGGCTGTTATTCATTCACTTTCCAGCCATATTATTCGGTCACGCGTACTTTTTCAAAGCCGAGGCGACAAAGTTAGCAGCGACTGCTGTTTGTCATCGTGATGAACTTCAGACTGCATTAGTGTTAGCATTACCAGCTAGCGGCTAGCTTCCCATAGTTAGCTAACGGAGCGACATTGCTAACGCCACCGATTTATTGCATTGATGCTTTAAGTCGGTTAAGAAGTTATTTCGCAAACTGCTACTTGCAAATTGCGGCACGATAAAGCGCCAACGTGAGGTTACAGGTGCTGCTAGGTTCCGCTGATTTCACTGAACGTCGTTATGAAACGAAAACCGTGAAGTTGTTAAGTTAGATCATTTAAGTTAGCAAGGGTACTTCAGTTCAGCCTGGTCACTGATAAAGTTTTAAACACGGCGTTTGAATGAATTTCATCGGCGACAAATGAAGATTACCGGAAGTTAAATTAATAGAAATGCTTAGTGCAGCCGCGAAGAGTTCCTTTGTTGTTTATAGCGTTAGTACGTGGCAGTCTTAGCTAATGTATGTTGCTGTTTGAATGTTTTGAACTTAGTTGTTACTCAAACAGGCATACGTGTCTAAAAATAATGCATTTACAGAACCACTGCAATTCATTTTGATTAAGGGAGGCCTAATCAAGTTTTGTTGCAACAGTTTGTGAGAGGATTAAACCTTAAGGTCATTGCGATGCAGCTATTTGTGTTGCTGTTCAGAAACGCATTGCATGTTGTCGGTCATTGTTGCTTTTTATAGTATATATTTATATATACACCTATTTTTTCACCTAAATGCATGTACGTAATAATCCTCTGTTTACTTTTTACCTGCTGTTACTCAGCTGTCTTCTACATGTTGTGTTTAGCTCTCTCTTCTTGGAGCTTGGTTCAAGTACACTGAGAGCAATTTAAAATTGGATTTATATTCTTTGTGCCTGTCCACATACTTGAAGTTAAATACACATAAAGTTGAATCAACACCTCTCTAAAACTGAACATTATAATGTTCATTAAGGAAGGATTTATTGCAGGAGTGTTGTATTTCACTGCATCTGTTGTTGCTATGCAATGCACAGCCAACTGAGCGCATATTCAAGCTAATCACTGTTGTCAACAGGTGGAGATATTATCAGTGAGAGCAAATCAGAGGAGGGTCCCAGTAACAGATCATCCTACACTCCCTCATTCTCAACATGGGGGCTGTTGTCTCACGGTGGAAGGTTTGTTTCAAGCCTTTTACTGATTATATCGTTCCTCTTTATGCTGCTGTGATACAAATAACGTTTTGCACATTAGTTGTGGTCTTTTAAATTTAGATATCTAGAAGTTTTCAGTTTTGGGACTTTTACACCATATTTTAGACACAAATAGTCGTCACATGCATTGATAGATCTATGTAAATGATCACAATTCATATGTTTATGCATATTGGCATGCACAAGCTAACTATATTAAATTAGCAACAACAGAAGAACACGCACACAATTCATACACAAAATGTGCAGAAGTGGGTAGATGAAACAGGAAGTTTGCAGATCTTTTCTAGA
The DNA here is from genome assembly GCA_036023655.1 of Nannoperca australis. Lineage (NCBI taxonomy): Eukaryota > Metazoa > Chordata > Actinopteri > Centrarchiformes > Percichthyidae > Nannoperca > Nannoperca australis. The sequence continues at coordinate 46,260 of JAVQJD010010686.1, forward strand.
AGTTGCCTAGACAAATAGCACTGTTGTAACAGCAAATGTCGTAATTGCTTCTCTCTGACTGGGATTTCAAAATGTTTGCCTTACAGGCTAAACCATCCACTGTGGAGATTTTGGAAAGAATCGATAAGGTATGCTTAAAGAAACATAGGCATGTCAGAAGTGCTCCAAAATACCTTTTCATTTTAAATGTACAGTTTAAGAAGTTTTCCCTTTTTTATATATTTATATGGGGTGTGAGATAACATTTAATACATGTATAGATGATACAGTTAAAAGTTTTACCATTGTGGTCCTCACTTAAGATTAAAAAAATAGGGAGAGAGTACCTGCTGAGAAATTCTACGATGTTCTCTTTATGCTCCGTCCAAGCATGCAGAAGGCGCCCGCTGTCAGTGAAATGAGTGAAACACAAATAAAGCGTATAAATTAAAACTGGCCAAAGGCGTCAGTCAGTGTAATTATGCCCAACGATGTTTATAAATCCCACACAATCAAGAAACCCACATGTTCTGCATGGACTCACTTCACACAGACTTGGTAAGATTGTGGATTTCCAGTATTATTCACACTATGACACCGCAGTCAGTAGGACACATCAAGGGAAGGCTATTAGTAAATGGCTTAATTGCATGTACGGTACTTAAAGGTAAACTGACTCTTTACTCTTTAGTTTTGATAACGTACTCGCCAAAGTAATTGCAGACATCTGTGAACGTGGTGACGTTGCTAACAATTGTCACAGAGGGACAAATCATGCAGGATGTAAACCACTTCATTTGGGGGTAAAACTGAAAATGAGCGTACCAGTAATGTTGGTAATAATCCCTCAATGCAGTGCAAAAACAAAACTACAGCAAATTTGGTTATAATTTTACTGTTCACTTTGGTTTCCTCTTCCAAATAAGTTTGTACTACTTGTGGTTTTGTTTGTCTGATCGTTTGCACGCTCGTCTTTGTTGCACCGTCTTACCTCTTTTTAGCTTCGTGGCAAAATAAAGAATAACCTATGGATGTCTAGTTAATCCATATCATGTATTTATTTCACTGCTGCTCTTCAGCCAGTTTTTTACATAGAAGCAATGCTGTGGAGGACATGTCTTATAAGCATGCATCTTTTGACCATAAGTAAACGTTTGTTAATGGATGCCAAATCAGCTTCTCGTTTGCTGATTGATAGAGCTTTAGTGCTCTTCTGCAGTTAAGCTAGTGTTAGGTTATTTTCAGCGCTTGTCCTTGGAGCAAGAGACACTACATATATACTGAAGAGGTCAGGTGGCACTGAAGTTGTGAAGAGATAAGTGTCATCTATTATGAAATAATATTGTGTAATTTCAATGCATGTTTCATGTGCATGGTAACACCACACAAATGCAAACATATGCCTTATGTAGTGTACGGCTGAACGTGAGGTCAGTTTAACCGTTCCGTAGAGTGACAGACACACATGTTACAGTTGAACCACAGCGACCGGAGTGGGTCCCATTCTGACGGCCAGCTATTTTTGGACGTGGTAAATCGCAGCGGTGTAACCTTTCCATATTTAAAAAAATAAATAGATAAAAAAAGATTAACAAGCTATTTGTTGATTGCAAAATTATAATGAATTGCATAAATAGTTGGGTTTTCGATCATGATCCAACCAAAATGTTTGCATGGTGCTCCCACTAGTTAAAGTTCAACAGCTAATCCTATAAGATTTAGCTTCCATTTGCATCTATGTAAAGACATGGCGCCCACCCACACTGTGGACAGATGTGACATTAAGGCAGTGCTGAAAACACTGGATTTGCAGTATGAAATACTGAGCAGCAAGTTTGCACTTAAGAGGAATAAAAACTTTAAATATTCACGGTTCAGTTTCAAACTCGTCCAAATGTTCAATATCCGAAAGCAGCTACACGCTATTTCCCCCCAGAGGCTTGTACTACATCTAAATCTTCAAATATTTAGGAGAAAATTGAATGGGATGACGGCCCTGCCCTACTGGAAAAGCCTGTTGTGAAAGTTAACTTTAACATTAATGATCCAGACCTGAGAGCAGCAACATGAACATGTCACCATAAAGAGTTACTTAGATGTTGTGTGTGGATGCTGTTTCTATATTATGTATTTAAACCATCAAGCAAGCTGGAACTTTGCCGATAATGTTATAAGTCTAACTTGTTGACCTATGGGTAATCCCCTCTTCTTTATGCTGTTAAACATTTTTCAAAGTATTTATCATTCTGTATCACTTTATCATTTGTGTGTGAAACAGTGGTTGTTATAGCACTTGAATTGGATTTAAGAAAACGTTTTCATTCTTTTCCACAGGATATACAGACTTTTGAAGAATACAGCGAGAAGTATCAAAGGCAGTTGAAGATATGGGTCGGACGACTCCTTCTGTACTCGTCTCTTCTCTACCTGATCACGTGCATAGTTGTGTATTTCTGGTACCTGCCTGAACTGTTGATGGGACGGCTCATATTGTCTCTTCCTTTCTTAATATTTCCATTATTGTAAGTGTACAAGATGGTCAAACACATTTCTCTAAACTGTAACTACAATTTAACCAATCAACCGTTTTTTGTTTCCTTTTCCTTTTTTTAGAGTTTGGTTATTTCGGAAAATGCTTATAATCATTTTTTCACGAAGGACTGAAAGAAATAGTAAGATTCGTTTTTCCATTCACATCTAACTTACTGCTAATGTTATTTTAAATTTCTTATGTTCAAACATGTTCAATTTCTGTTTTTCAGATGACAAATTAGAGGATCTTAAAGCACAAAAAAGGAAAATAGTAAGTTTTTATTTCTGTCTATATATTGTTGATTGACTTCTCATATTTTGTCTATTTTCCTTTTGCTTTTTACTCCAAAGATTTAAAGAACATTTATACCTGTGACACTTGTTGGTTGTGTTGGTTGTTTTGTCAGTAGAGTAGTAGTTGTTATAAAGTCATTACAAAAATTGCATTGTATCTTTTAAGTATACCCAACAGATTTTCTCTCTATTGTCCCTGAAAATGAACTTGAGGGATCTGTGACATTTCAAAAAAACAATTGTCTTGCATCTCTGGCTTGCACTCTGGTTAGATAAGTGACAGAAACATATTCCATAACTCATAATCTCTGCAGAACGCATAATCTTGATGTCTAGTGGTCTCCCGTTAAGGGAAGACTCGCACTTCCTTCTTTCTGCAAGTTATTTCGGAAGCCTTGGGGTATTGCTCTTATTGATCCTCTCAGCATTTTGCAGGAAGTTGCTTTCTAATCTAGGAATTGAACAGACAGCGTTTGATTGGTACAGTGACTTAACCCAGTAAACCACTCTGCTAATGTCACTTTAATTAATAGCATTTAGTGCAGGAAAGAAATAAATCTGAGAAATTACTTGTCATCCTCTGTCAAGTCTAATAACTTTCAATAATTAGCTCTGATGGATTTTCACACTCTCCATCATCGAAGTAGTGAATGTAATTATTCTTCATATTCTATGTAAACATTTAGAAATCTTTGGTAGTTATTTTAAATGAAGATGTACAATTGGGTGAAGTAACTTCTTGGTACCCTTTCTCAGTCGTGTTTACTTGTAATGTTATGGTACGTGGTTGTAAGATATTAATCAGTTTTTTAAACACCTTAATTACATCGGATGATCATCAAATAATTACTCGTCGATAGAGCTATTATTATAGGAATCATTTTTTGTGTGCAATGTATTGAAAAAATTATGTAAGCATTTATTTAATGTCTTGTTTTTTTCCAGCTTGAAGAAGTTATGGAAACTGAGACGTATAAAAATGCTAAAATGATTCTGGAGAGATTCGATCCTGAGTCCAAGAAAAAAATTGTGAGTTGCTTTGTTTTTGCTTTGTAACATGAATCACTCTATTTAATTGTGTTTTATATTAAATAACTTTCGTGCACTCTCTTTTTATCTGCATAAAGGAGCTTGAAGGCACTCCCAATGATCCTCAGATGACTCCAAAACCAGGACAAGGTAGCAATGAGTTCTGAAGAAGACGGCACTATTTCCCTACCTTTCCTCTGCCATTTCTTACTATTGTTAAGCAACCGGCTGTTTTCTGTGTTAGAGCTCCGCCAGCGCAATGTCATCCCAAAGACCCCCTCAGTGGCGGTGAATCCTACCAGCGGAGCTGCTGCCCGCCCTCCTCTTGCCTCTGGGCCCACCTATCCTGGACGATCTTCCCACTCTGCTCCAGGTGGACCCCCAGAGAGGAGCCTGTCGGCTATAGCTGCTCAGCAGAGCTTGATGAGGAAGCCGGTGACCCCTGGAACACCTGTTCCAGGCGTCGGTGAGTTACCTGCACACAGGGGGACCACATGATAATGTGGTCGATTAAGGTGTGATTTACTCTTCCCTGGTTTTGTGTCCCCAGTTGCTCAAGGCTCTGTGGTGTGTATTGTCGGCAAGGGTGGTATATGTTATACACTAGTTGTAATGGGTAATTATATAAGTGTAGTTTTCAAATATCCTACTAAAAGGTCCACCCTTTCTAAAACAAGTATATAATTGTGAACTAATATTAAAAATAGGCGATAACTTTGGATACAGTCAGAAGTTTTACCTGGAGAATATGATGTTGCTGCTTTGTGTCTTTTGTTGCTTTTAAAGATTTCAAAAGCCAGCCAGCATGGTGGAAAACTTTCCATAGAACAGTTGTTGTGTATGGAAGCATCTGTGTGTGGAGGTGTTGAATATTCATTATAAATTATTTCTGGACTATGAACACTCTAGAAGATGCAAATAAGTGCAAACAGTAAAGGAAATGTGTTCCTAGAGGAAGCTGCATGCTGTAATTGCCACGTGGAATGCCAACTGTGAGGTATGCACGAATCAGGATTACATTAACTATGATTAATTAGCCGGACCTGCGTTTGTTCTCTGGGCAATGGTGGTAGAATCTCACTAAATGTCTTTTAATGCTCGGTGAAATTGCCTTTGGCATTGGGAACACCTCACAAATGGTTTACATGACTTGATGTTATCACCTGCTTCTGTGGAAAATTGAAAGTGAAAAGCAATTTGATACAAAGAGTCACCACAGAGTTTCCATATGTTGGTAAATTAATAACCAGCAGGATACTGAGGCTCTGCCAAGTCTCACAGAAATGACCAGTCATCTTCCTATGATTGCTCTTGATGTTAGATTATATTAATTACTACTCGCCAACACAGCAGGGATTCTGGACGTGCTTTGCAAGTGAGATCCAGTGTTAAGTCATTAAGAGAAAGGGGCAGGTTTTAGTCAAATTCATCAGGGTTTGTGAAGTAAACTGAATCTCAGCATCACTATTTCACTTTGTTTATGCTGTAAGCAGCACTTGTTTATAACAGTTTGCATTCAAGACTACAAACGGTGTCTTAACAAGCATTGATGTTGTGCTTTAACAGGGATGCACCCCCCAGGCCCGCCCCTAGCCAGACCTGTGCTCCCAAGGGAAAGAGGCGCTATGGACAGAGTAATTGAGTATCTTGTTGGAGATGGCCCTCAGAACAGGTACATAACCTGCTTTTGGAGACAATCTGTTTTCAGTGATACACTTGTATATGTTGTAATTTCTCACCTTGGGATATTATTTTTGGACAAGTATAGTTAAAGTATTAAGCAGGTTCTTATCCAATTTAAGCTAACCTAAAATTACGTAGTCGGATCATTCAGATATTCCTCATGTATCTGCCAGATTTTTCTCCCTCTTGCTATGGAAATCGATGTTAAAATGCTGATTAACGCCCAAGATTAACAATGAATTACTAAAACTTGTGCTTGAACAATGTCATTATATGTATCAATAAAATGACTTTTTGTGTAATCTCATGCCAACCCATGTACTGTATACTCTCTAAACTGGATGTTGTTTCCTTCTTCATAGATACGCTCTCGTATGCCAGCAGTGTCTGTCCCATAACGGCATGGCATTAAAGGAAGAATTTGAATACGTTGGTAAGACTTAGAGAAACACAACACTCTTTTGTCAGTCTCCATCAAACATTGTGTCTTCATTTGCCCTCTAGCATTTGGCAGCGTAGTATATCATATGGCTCTTAAATGCCTCCTCCACCACCGACCCCTGTAAGCAAAAACGCACCAAGATTGAATATGCAAACCAGTGCTACACATCAATCTGAAGTGTTTATGCATCTCAGGCATTTTATTTTGTCATTGGTTCATATTCATGTATATTAATCTATGTCTGTTTGAGAACGTATTAGTGAGATGCCGTAAACTATATGTGTGTTTTATTTGTGTTGTTTCAGCCTTCCGATGTGCATATTGTTTTTTCTTGAACCCCGCGAGAAGGATCAGGCCTCAGGCCCCCCGACTCGCCGAGGTCACTGGCGAACTGAAGATGTCATGTGAGGCTCCTGTACCGCCGTCTGGTGCTGACGCAGATGATGAGCAGTCTGTTTTAGGTGAAAATGACACTGTGTAATGGTCATGCAAATAATCAAATGTTACAAATATCAGTACATATTAGAAAGTTAAATTCTATTGTACACATATACAGTAGTGCCCATGTTTCTTCTTTTCCTCCTTTCTTTTTTGAGTCTTTTATACTGCATGCAAATCTAAACTAAAAAATGATATTCTAATTATCAGAGAAAACCAAGCTCGCAGATGTATCTGCTGAAACAGACATCCAGGAGCCAGGCACACCAACAACCACAGAGCCCAGTCCTGCGTCAGACAGCCCAAGCACCCCAGAGTCACAAGATCTGCCCTCCGAGAAATCTGACGCAGAGCAAGATCTGTCTGCCATGGAAGTGGAATAAAAACGGCGGAGAAGTGACTTCAGCACACGTCAGGCTGGAATCTTTTCTTCGAGGGAAATGTGGTAACGGTTAACTTATAAGTAAATGCCGTAAGTTGGAATAACACAGTAACTCCACAGTTGATGTGATTTTCAACTTGCAGTACAGAATGTACTCTTGAGAATGTTTTTTTTAATAGTTCCAGCAATGGTAATGAATTAAATAATAAATAGCTTAGCAGTAGTATGTGGTAGAAACTGCCAAACAAGCCACCTTTTCAGTGTGATTACATATCCAGCACCTTTTTCATACATACTGAGAGCAGTAAGAATCATGCAAAATTAAATTTGATGTATTTTAGTATTTTTCCATGTTTTATTTGTTTTTGAATTTCTAACATTCTATCTGGTTTCTTTGAAAACAATTTTGTGGGAAAGTACATTTTTATTTATGGGAAATTATTTATAAATATTTTTCTATAATGTGCCTTTCATGGCAGTGTTGACCAGGGTACTCTGCAGCACGCTGGTTCTAACATGTTTACACAACCGCGGTACCGTAATAGGAATCCACATGCATACAGTATGTATTTATTGCTAAAGGGGGCAAAAGGATATTTATGTCAGTACTGTGCACCTGCCCTAAGTGCCTCTTTATATTTTAAGTCTTTGCTTCAGAGTATTGGTGATGAAACCTATTTACATTCTACTTTATAGACAAAGAAATGTGACTGTTTACAGACCGTATGTGTTCGCTGAATGTCTGAATCCCTGTTCTGTATAAATTATACTAAATAAACTTTTGAGAACATCTGTGTACATCTGTGCTCAGGATCACAACACATTCATCTAGATACTTTTTTATATCGGTACATGCTGGAGAATTATTTGATATTGCTATGAAAACACGATTATTACTGGATTTTAAAAGTGATTCTGCATTAACATCAAAATATCAAAAGGAAAGGTCAAACTAACAAAATTGCCATGACAACAGCTCCCATATATTCCTGCTGCCTTTGTGTCATGTATTTTAAATCGCTGCCTCATTTCTTCTCTGGTCAGCTTCTCACCAAGGAGCATGTTTAAACAGTCCATTTTCATTAGCAGACCAATTTTAGCTTGTGATCATTTTATTTTAGCTCATTGATCATTTCAGACAGCGTAAGATAATGGTGCTGACACCGAGCCCGACCAGTCTTGATTGCTTGACCCTCTTCATTTGCAACAAGAAAGTCATTGCGCCTACAAAGTTGCTCCATGCCATCACATGACCCTTTTCCCCTGAAGATAGACCGTAAACTCTCGGTGAGGTCAACACCCCACGTCTTCTATGGGTTTTGATAATGTATGTTTACAGAGACGTGACCTCCTGGGCCTTGTAATGCATCAATGTGACATCGACAGTAACGCCTGATTCCACCGCATGCTGTTTGAGGTTGACCTCTGACAAGAGCCAAACATGGAAAAAAAATGGGACATCAATAGGACAATGTTTGGATGTTTTCACACCATTGGGAGGTTGTCCAGTATACAAAGCCTGCACATACGTGCATGATCATAAGTAATATATCACAAAAGATCTCTGTACTATGTCGTTTAAAAATGTATGATTGAGTAATATTTTTGATTCAACAGCACTGAATCATTTCGTGACAGTGTGCACTTCATAGACTGTAGAATTATTATTTGTGTTTCAACTCCGTAACAACATTCAGTTTTCTTGTTTGGCTTTTTTTTTTTATCTATACATTGCATGAAGAATTTCAGAGATGAGAGATCACAGAGCTCTGGAGGTTGAACAGAAACAGTAGCAAAAGTAAACACTTTGCCTTTTAAAGTATTACAGTTACTTTGCGGCTTGGTTTTGATGATTTTTATCAGGTGGCAAACAGAAGGCCTATTTAGGCACAATCAGTATTTGGGATGGCTCTTTAAATCTCTTCTGGATGTTTATTCTGCAGCCATCATAATCTGCACATAATCGAACGTCATCACAACCTACTACATGAACAATTCAGAGAAATACTGTTAACATAATGTGAAAACTAAAGATACGCTCAGGTTTTGTGTCCAATTGTCCAAACACTCAAAGGATTACATCTGGATTGCTATCATGGAAACACTAATTGACTTTCAAGGATGACAAATGACATACAAAGTCCCAGTGCCTGGGTAATTTTGAGCAAGCGATGAAAATGTACAGTGGGGCTGTCCCAAGGTTCATAGTTCTTTTCATACTCATCTCTCACATGTGCATTTGAGGCCACTTGACATAAATTTATACTGATCTTTTATTTATACCCAGAAAAAATGGCAGATAAGAAACATAAGTGTTCTTGATATTGTGTTTTGTCATATCTCGCAGCCAAAGATTGAAATCTTGCGAAACAATTTTCTGAAGAAATGAAAGAGCGTGCCCTTCTGAACCCTGGAGGAAAATAACCCCACGGTGCGAGGCAGAATATGAAACAGAGGCACAGAATAAGTAAAATAGACAAGTGCACTAGGCTTGTCACTTTTCCATTTGCTGCCCCCGAGTGCGAGCGCTTCAAAATTCTCCTCATCTCAGCGAAGGCCTTCATCGTTATGCTCTATCTACTGTACTGAATATGAAGAAAAGTACCATATCAGACAAAGGTAATAAGGAAGGGGGTTTAAAAGCGTTGCCATGTTTCTGTCGATCACGAAGTCGGATGCAACAAGAAGAACAACAAAGTCGTAAATATGCAGCACAAGCCATTGTGCATTGGAGACGATGTGGAAAATGCTGAGATGAGTGTCACAGAAGCAGTTAACATGGTTGTGATATCAGACATCACCATTGGCTCTTGACAACAGCATCATTACACAGTAATAAGAGCACAATCTCCTTCAGAGAAGCATTAAAATCAAATTAGATTATACAAGAGCTTGGCTTGATGAGCAGCGAGGGGTGATGTTTCCCGAGCAGTGGATCCCTGGTTATTGCTGAAGCTCTTTAGCTGCTTGGGCTTGAATTGCCACTTGACAAAGTTGAGTAGCTTCTCACAAAAGGTCATCAGCCTCCAAGAAATTAGTCTTTAAAATCCAAGTCATTTGAAATATACACACCCAGATGGATGAATTTCCATTTTTTTTCCGCCTCATATTCTATCTGTCAAATCGTGAATGCACGCCGCTGAATACATGATGCCAGCAATAAACTACTGTGCTGTAGTTTATACCAGAGTGACATTCAGGGATCAGAAAGCATTGGCATTCTCTGTCCTATCTTGAACTCATTACACCACTGAGCGATGACATCTGTTTGAGCACATCCAGTTCGACAAATATTACTGCAAACTATATACTGTTGTACCTTAATTAGGTACTAAACTAGAATAGGACACATGCATGAAAATGTCTATTTCATCATAGTATAAAAAAAAAAAAACATATACTGATTTACCTTCCAACACAGCAATAGAATCTATTTTGGCGATTTGTACTTTTAATGTTTCAGTGCATACATAATGTATGTGCTTGACAATTGACATAATGATTAATTTTATGTAGTGTTAGAATAGAACTTGCCCTTGGAATCAATAACGTAAAAACAAGGTTAACCGAAATTTACAAGTCCTGTCACATTCAGGATAAGTATTCAATTATAGAGCAGTGTCAAAGCACAAAAATGACTTTGTTCTCTTGGTTTTCTTGATGTTTTACTAACCCATTACATATTCCTGTTAGGGGGATGCTCAAGAAACCACCAAAAACAGAACAGGGAGAAGAAATGGAAGGCCGTGACAACACACCCCTGCCACTACCTCATGTGGAAATCATACAAAGCATCCTGCAGGCAGCAAGTTCATTTTATAGCTTCATCTATTACCACACTGTCATTGTTAATTGTCTTCTTTTTACCTCTGCAGGATTCTCCAAATTGGTCCTATCGAATGTGACAGGAGGAAGAGCATTAAGCATCTGACAAGATGATATCTAAGTTCAATTTCCTACTCCTCACCTGATTTATACCTGCAGCAGATCATTTTCTTTTCTGTCATAAAGACCTCTATAAATCAGTGGTGCTTATGGAAGCACTACAGAACAGGGTCTCTGGATTTGTATCCCCTGTGTTTGCTATTAGGAAGCCATTACAGCCACATTTTCCTCCTTCAAACAAAAATGATCAAATCTAATACTGGCAAGATTAGAGAGATAAAGAGAGAAAGCGCTGGCAGAGCTGTTCAACACAGTCCCCTATCTAAACAATATGCTCTAAACTCAATAAAAACAGGGCTTTTTGCTGGTGACACCATTATCCATCTGTTTGGACAAAATTGCTGTATCATGGTATAAATCTGTGATACAAGTGACATATCCTCTAAAATAAAAGGGAACATTAACTGCTCTATCTTCTAGAGGCCATGGGACTAGCTGGCTATAAGCTCAGTCAAGTGTGATGGCAGTTATACTGTGTTTTACTAGACTGCAGACAATTATACTTTGCTCCTCTCCCCTAAGAAGACAAACTGCCATGGCTTTAGCTGAAATGATTTCAAATAGATTTTCCAAAATGTCTGTCGCCAGATTGCTTCCATACATTATTTCACTTAAATGGATAGAAAAAAACAGGGAGCAAATCCACAAATCAATCACAACAGCCCACTTTACCAGATGGAAAGACGAGAGCTTTCAGTCTATGTGTGTGTGTGTGTGTGTGGGTTGAAGACCTACAGAGAAGGACAGTTATAAGATGTGCACAGTCCTGTCACTGCTATGTGTCTCACTCATCTTGAAGGATGACATAGAGTATCTACATTCAGTGGTGAGTTGGCAGTGCTGTAAAAGTGACATAATGCATAATGAACTGACCTGCTGACTTCTGGCTAGTTCAACAACAAGTTCATTCAAACCAATCATGTGCAATCCATTAAGAGGAAAGGGAAATGCAGTTATGTCACACGACAGGCAACACACACTGCTCTGATAAAATGTAGTCCAGAGTTGAACACTACTGCTGAAAATGTTGCATAGTAATAAAGTTTAGTAACACAGACATATAACCTAGATAAGATAAAATAATAAATATAAATAAATATGACAATATAACAAAAGTTTTGCAGGTGGAAATATAACTTTTAAATATTCTATAATGTTTGATAGGCTTATATGGAGCTGTTGCGCATTTCCTGACTATCATATAGCAACATCTAAGTCAGCATCTTATTAAGCAGGCGTATTTTAAGCCAGATATACATCCAATCAGGGAGAGCACGGACAGAGATGCCGCAGTGCATTTCACCCAAAAACAACTTCAGAATCAGAATCAGAAATACTTTATTAATCCCAGAATGAAAATTGCTTTTTGAATCAGTTACACTGCTCAATAAAGTTATTGACAAAACAATAATAAACAGTAGAAAATAGAGGGTGTAGAGGTGTAGAGGGTCCGAATATGTTTGGACCAGGGGCCGAACATATTCACATGTAGGAAGCTGGTAAACGTCCAGTGATGGATTTCTTTGGACATATGTAGTTTCACAACCTTTGTACCCACAACCTGGGAGGGATCATTGGGTCATTAACTGTATCAAAAAGCAATTTCCCTTCTGGGATCAATACAGTATTCTGATTCTGATTCTGATTACAGGAAGATAGATTTGTGTGCCGTTGCCATAGCAATGAAAATTTGTTGTATTTTATGAAGATGTGACCCGAGTGGCAGTACAAAAGTGGTCCAGGTACTGATTCCTGTAGAACACCATATTTGACCTGACGAGATGTGGTGAACTTTGTAACTGGCAACAAACACTGGTATTTTGATAAATTAAGTTTGTTCATTATGTAAAACAGTAACTTGAAGTACATGACTGTTCATGTTGGGCTACAGTGGAGCTGCCCACATACTAACCTTAACATATGTTAAAAAACCCATATTGACTAACACAACTGAATAAAAATGTATTGTAAAACTGTGCCTTTATGGTCACTGGCTTGACATTACTTGAAACCCCTTCCCAATGACAAACACTCATAGTTCTGTAACTCATTGGGTATTGCCATTGAGGGTTTCTTTTGAATAGAATTCGGTTTTACAACTTCTTATTTTCATAGTTCTGGACAATGTTTCTGTTGAATATGATAGGACTGTACTCAACAAAATATGTAATACTGAGATCAGAGAACATAGTGAGATCGCTACAACGAAGTCCTGCAGGGTTAGAGATATGAGCAGTCAGACAATCAGATGAGTTTAAAAAATGTGAACGGTTTAATGAGATTATCACTGTTAACGCTGTTATTTGGAAATAAAAACTAAAATGAGCATTCCCGAAATGTGGCTACCTTCCTGCATAAAACTGCAAATGCACAAATGACACCATAGATAAAAGTTGAACCAGGAAGTTGGTTGGCTAACCTGCGGAATTGTTTAAAACCTGTCTGACTGCTTGAGTTCCATCTGACTTCTTCCATCTGTCTAGCGACATTGCCTCATTCCCATATCTCAGCAATTAACTTGAGTTAAATTACTACTACTGACAATAACGAACTACAAATAAACCTGAGTTCTAATACAACGTTATTGTTCTTTAATGCTACTAAATCTGCATTCCATTAATGAGTATCTGCTACTGAAAATAGTACAATTTGAGCAACATTTTAACCAAGGTAAAACTTTTTCAGTGAGCCATTGGCACACTGTCTAAGGCTTATCAGAGCTACAGTATGTTGTTTCTTTCTTTTATGTCCTTTTATTACATACAAAACACTTCAAGCGGTTACTGGTTTACAACTGCTATGTCTAGTTTGGCAGAAAGGGCCTTGAGCACCAGTGAGCTACTGAAAGAAACTTGTGGGAGTCACTGAAGTTTTAGAGGAAAACTTTTAATACCGATCTTTTATACATATAGGCCTGAAAATGTTAGGAAGGGGGAAAATTTGTGTTGTGGGTGTAGATTGTATGACTGATTCTTTGAGTATGCAGCTGAGGTTAAGAAGCTGAGCAAAAGTCAGAGAAGTGTGAAGAGGAATAGCCCCCCTCAATGCTTAGACTATATACTGGGCTGCCACAAAAGGTTTCTTTGTAAAGATGAGAGTTGGGACAACTCCCGGAGGGAGACAGAGATGCATGCAGCCTGCATGCTTTGGGTAAATTCATTTTTATTAATTGATTCAAGATGAATTCGTTGAGTAAAAGGAAACGTAACATAATTATTTGGAGAAATACCTATACACTCAAAATTGTGTGTGTAAAATGTACCATCACACAGTTTTCTCTATTGCATCAATCAGATACGTTATCAAGGAAGACACAGGCTGTGGCCCAAGGATCGGAAATAAGAATGTGACTTGCCTTGGCAAATAAAGCCTTAATTGTCAATGAATGAAGGAAACTGATGAGATGAATTCCTACGCAAGCTTTTCCTCAGGTTCCAATATTCAAAATGAAAGAGATAGTCTGAAATGGTATCATATCATACTGACATTAGAGCACTAGTTAATTAAACCTCAATATGAGCTGCAAAAATTCAAGCAAGAAATTAGTGAAACAAATTCAGAAACATACAAACAATGAAAAGGGGAAAAGTACAAAAAAAATCACATTCAGTGCTTAAATTGGCACTCTACCAAATGTATTATGAATCTGATTATATATAGCTATTGCATTGAATGACACCAAAAAAACTCCCTTAACCAGTATGCTAAAATACTCCTGGGCCTTTGTTTGCATGACATAATCTGCCACAGTCATTTGTAGGACTGTGCTTTGAACGAGCACAATATTTGGAAGCAGTGTTGTAGAATGATGCTGCATTTTATTCTAAGAAATCTTTTGGCCTGCTGCCTTAACTGGACATTTGTGCAAATATGAGACACCTGCAAAGGACAAGATAAGAGGAGCTGCTTGTATGTCTCCACGTCTGTCTGCCCATTTCTGCTGCTTCTGCCACTGCTAGTTTGATGACAGGCAACCCATTTTCCATCCACCAAATGACTAAACCTAGTTTATCCTTCCATCTTTCAATGTAGCATATTAACTCACTCCTACCATGTGATAATGTTTAGCTTTCTGTAAGAAGTGTGGGTGGTCAATAAATGGAATGACTGCCCTCTGGGCTAGTTGTATGCACTAGCTGCTGAGACTGTTCACAAGAGCCATATATTTGACTTAACCTGACTCAGCCTGGCTGCTGTTTGACAGTTAGACATAATGTTGGTTTCAGTGTCTTTTTAATGAATTGCCTAGCCCTACACAGAAGGACGCAATATAGACCTATTACGAGTCACTAGCAGTAAGACTCACTGGATTCCCACCATAGACTGTATATTAAGCTGGACGACGCATCTCCACTTCCTCCTACTGTACAAAAACAATGCCAAAACACCCCGGATACGGGAGCTTGCACTGGTGACGTTATTTGGAGCCAGAGTCTGTGCAGTAATGGTCCATTGAGGTCCCACCCATACACCCACCTGAACCAATTTTATGCACATTCACAATTATCAATCATGATATGACCCTATTTTATTTAACACTTGAACAAACATCAGCCAGTTGTGTTGAATTGGGCCAAACTGTTTTCAAGCATGAAGATCTGTGGGCACAATTAACATTTCCCTCACTGTTGACAGCTGATCAAAACAAGAGTGAGCAATCATGTAAGAGTGAGTATGTAAGTGAGAACTTTGAAATTGGAACTGGGTTTTCAAAAATTACCAAAAGCAAAAACTAATTTCAGTAACTTTAAACCAGCTTTCTGTTTATTTCATTTTTCATAATGATGGTTTTGACTGTTGATAGTGCTAATTGACATACCCCTTGCTTTTGAAATTTCAGCAGAAAGATTTCTGTCTTAATTTTTTTAAGTGATTTTCTGCAAATTGTAACTCCTTTATTTATCTTACTTTGGGGACAGCAGTGATCCTTTTCAATTACCGTCTAATCTCAGGTAATTACAGGCTTTACAGTGTTTGTATACAGATCTAAAGTTAACGATTGCACAAACTTCCTTCCATACACAATTTAGAACTCCTGTGTGATTACACTGCAGCAGATTTTTAAAAGTCAGTATAATGATCTCTGCACAAAGATCCAGTGTCTTGGTCAGGGACACTTCAGTAGGGCAAATACATAATTGTACATTTAAAGATGCAGCTGTTCATATTTTAATGCCAAGGATCTGAAGACTTCCAATATGGCTGTAAGTCATACACTGACAGCATCTCAGGCTGGGTTGTTAATGGCTGTAGTGAATGTGAAAGCAGTGAGCGCACACATGTGGCCTCTCTATCACACACATTTTCTGAAAAACAAGTTTTTGAATTTAGAGAGCTCTAATTGGTCGCTACTTGCTACCTGTGGATTACTTAATCCTCAAAGTCCGTTTGAATCAAATCACTCAATGTTGCAATGTTGTTGCTGGCAGGTTAGCAACACACACACACACACACACACACACACACACACACACTGATAGACACCATCATTGATTTCGGTGTAGGGACCAAATACAGAAGAGGTGTGTTGTGAAATTCAAGTGGGTTTCATCAGCTGTGAAGATCAGCTAAAGGTCTTTTGTATCACTTTCTGTACGGCACACTGCTGAGTCCCTCACCTTACATTACTTACTAGAAGTCACTTTGAAAGCACTGATGGAAAGAGTGATTGCGACAGATATATATTTCTCTTGTCGTGTGAAAGCCTTAGAAATCCATTTTTTGTGTTTTGCATCTTTGACTTCAGTAAAAGCTCAATATCTTTTAGGTCTTATTTAATCAAATCTGGGATTCTTGAAGCTACGCTGGATAAACTCCAAGTTGCATGCTAATCAAGCTTAAACAGCAAGAAGGCTCAGAGCCTGAGGAGAGCCCTGCAGTATCATGCTGCAGGTGTTCTATGCTTTGGCGGTGGCCAGTGTTCTTGTCTAAATTGCGGTGTGCCGAGAGCAGCTGACACCAACAGGATCAACAACCTCAAGCTATGAACAGTAGCTCTCACCCCTTTCGTGCCTACACAGGAGCTCATTTGGCAACAAACTAATACTACCAACCAGGGCTGCTTCTAGATATTTGGTGCTGTAGACCAGACATCTACTGGCACTGCTGAGGGGACCTTTTTTTCCATTAATATAATATTTTATAACAATTATTATAATTTTTTAATATTGAAATGTAAGATTATTCATCTACACTTAACTTTTGGTTTGGGCCATGTCATCAGTGGCTATATAGTCTCTCAATTAGTACCTATACATGCACACTATGTCCCTGTTGTGTTATGACTTATCCTAGTTTTAATCATAGATGGGATATGACAACTGGTTATTCTGTATGATTCTAACATTCATTTGTGCAGGACTGTCTTTGACACCTCCTCATTAATCTGTCATTTCTGTACTGAAGTGCAGGTACAAGCAGCGTGAGACTTTCACTTATGGCTGTACTGAACACATTTCATTCTAATTGTTCCTACATTACAGTGCAAACTTCAGGTCTGCATTAAAATCTGTGAGGCAATGTGAATGCAACCTGCTGGTTAATTATAATACCCTGAAGTGTAGTATTTTCTGTAATATCTATAGGA
This sequence comes from Nannoperca australis, assembly GCA_036023655.1. Lineage (NCBI taxonomy): Eukaryota > Metazoa > Chordata > Actinopteri > Centrarchiformes > Percichthyidae > Nannoperca > Nannoperca australis. Next base: position 63,570 of record JAVQJD010010686.1, read on the forward strand.
GTGTCAGTGTGGAGACAGAGAGAGATTCTTTAACCTAATCATATGATAATTAAGTTTTCAACCAGCATTGCTTTACCTGCAAAACATCAAAGAAATAGACAGAAAACAACCGCTCTGCTAGCTGTCATATAATTAACTGAAACAACTGATTGCTGTTTTTATCCACAAAATGGCTCAGTGGATCATCTGCTCACAACACTGTGAAATCAGTGTTTTAACAGAGCACAGTGGGGCTTTTTAATACAGTGATTCCAGCAGCAAACATCTGGATTGGTAGCCGATAACTATTAATAAAAAATATCTGAATTGGCCATGATCTCGATTCTTTGGCTCATCACTAACTTTTATTTCTATTCCAGGGTGCAGATAATTGTTTATATAAACAGTTTTACTTAGTAGCCTAGCGGAATCCAGGTTAGAAGTCTTATTGTGGTGTGGATCATATTATGATGTTTGCATGGAACAAGTAATCTGGCGATTCATCCATGATTCTTACACAGCGGTCTGAGCAAATGAACTGTGGGGCTCACATAATAAGCAGCAGCCAGCTGTTTCAGTTAATGATATGACATTGAGCTTCAGCCCCAAGTAGAGAGTTCTTGTACAGACTCTGCCTGGAGTCTCTTATTATTATCAGATTTGTAGTGCAGTGTGAGCTTTGGGTTTATTTAACAATGAAATGTGAGCACGGGACATCAGTGAGATAGACTTTTAAAGGCACGCTGTAAATCTTTTTATCAATATTTCTGCAGTTTTAATCACATCTCCTTCTTGCAGTGTGATGCACACCTTAAGCCCCAGAAATCATGCCTCCCAAAGCATTTTTTAATAACATTAAATATTCATGACTAAAGCAGCAACAAAAATAAATATATATATATATATATATATTAGGGCTGTCAACGTTAACGCTTGAGATTAATCTGCGATAATGCGATTCAAATTTTTTACGCTAATTAATCGTATTACCAAGTTGGACCCCAGCTTCCTCCCATAATTCCAGCACAAATCTTTACCTGACTGAATTACTAAAAGCCGCGGTGAACGCAGTTAACACGATGACTGAGTAGACACTCGCCAGTGCGCTGAACGGTAAATTTCCTTTTAAAAAGCTTCCAAATGGAGGTTTAGATAAAACCAAAGTTGTGTGCACATATTGCAGTGATGAACTGTCTTTCCACCGAAGCACAACAAGTCTGAAGTACCATCTA
>JAVQJD010010687.1:0-15184 GCA_036023655.1 Nannoperca australis
CCCCCCCCCGCCCCGGGGCGCCCGGGCGGGGCGCGGCCGCCCCCCCCCCACATGACTGTCAAGACAAAGAGGCAGCAGTAGAGATGGAAAAACGTTGGGGGAATACAACAAAAAGGGGGAAAAAGAGACACTCTCTCCCATCTGTTGTCTCACACAACAGATTGCTGCATGTATGCCATCTATCCAAGGGGAGAGAAAAGGAAAATCTGATGTACAATGGTGCACACATAATTTAAACACAAGACAATGAAAAGAATGTCCAAGCCTCTAAGCTAGCAAGATGAAAAAGGTGATATTTCTGAAACTGAACCCTTGTAGTTGGGATCATTTCTAACATTTTAACATGTAAATGATGCATGCTGCAGGTGTTTTGACTCATCTCACATGCCACAGGATCTACATGTTTCTTACATGGTGCCATATTTGTCATTCAAAAAGGAAAATTTCACAAAAAATTGACGAGTTTGCAGGTCTGAATTTCAAGCTAATAGATTTCTGAATTATCTCTGCTGTCGCCTTGAATTCTGGATAGGGTGTCAAAAAGTTGGCTCTGCCTTTGACATTCAAATAGTAATAGATAGTTATTCCATAAGTGGGAGAGGGAAAAACAGGTAATAAGAAAAATGGTGAGACTACATGTCAAAGTCAAAGTCATTATGTCACTTTCTGAATATCTTTATACTATTTCAAGCAGAATACTTCGACCCTCATGATGAGTGCGATAGATTTGAGTCATCACAAAGCTCAGCATGACATCAAAATCCATCAGCACTGCTCCCAATGCATAGAAATGAAGTCATTAAAACAGTGAGCAAAGGCAATCCCTGCTGCATTTTACAGCCTTGTGTCGCTCAGTTTTATTTATAGGCTGTCAGGCCCAAATTAGCCCTTTGAAGTGTAATTCGTAATATTCAGAGTACCAAATAATGAGAGAAGTCAATGGTAGCTACACTGTGGATCACAACGAAAGCAGAATAATTGCTTCGAGCAATGCAATACATACAATTTAAAAGGGCACTGTGGAAAATGATAATGGGGGCTTGCTAAAGAGGAGTTAGAAAAGGAAGATGCTTCCAGATACTTTTAAATATTATATGTGTTTGCTTCAGGTCTGTCAAACACTTAGACAATCTAGCCAGGAAAGGTATAAACAAATGCTGCACTTTCCTTTTTTCTTTTATTGACTAGAGTCAATAGACCAGTTTATATGCCAGAGTGACTGTTGGCTGTTCTAAAATAAAGTCAATTCTTTATTATTAGGTTAGAAAATTAAATCTTAATCTATTAACATTAAAGGAGTCCACGTTTTTGGCACACAGTGCACTGGAGTAAGAGCCAAAATATAGTACACCCCCTTTTTTTAATGGAATCATTATGAATCAAATCGTGAAATTACCAAAGATTCCCACCACTATCTTTCAGGTTTCCCTTTTATTGCGCCCGTATTTGTATAAATCTGATGCACTGCAAACTGTTGTTACAACAACAACAACAAAAAAAGTATGTTTTGTGAAACTCTGTAGGCACACTTGGTTGCTTTGCTCTGGCCTGAAGTGGTGCACTGATGCTAGCAAATCTATGCCAGTCTGTCGAGAAATATTTCAACTCTACCAGCCTTGCATTCCATCAGCAGCTGAGCTTGTGAGAGACATGCACCAACAGGACGCCACAACACAGCCAGAACCCTGGATCAGGCGATGAAGGCTTTAAGAGCCGTATCCCATTGCAACCTGACAGGCCTTGAGGATTCATAACAATGTAGCTCTGGACTGCTGTGGGTTTACCCTTTGAAATATCATGATGAGCTTAAACCAATGCAGTCTGTCATGTTACATGAGACCAACATCACTTGGAATGCGAATCTGACTCTTTCTAAAACAGGGAATACACTAGCCCAGATCTTGGGTGTGGTTTTAAGGGGCATCAGGTTGAAGATATATGCGAGTTACAGGTATTTTCAGTTCGGTCACATTAATCCTGACAAAATTATGGGAAATAAGGCAAAACGCTGTGGCTGCCGAGTCTTCTTAGCGAGCCATGTTTCATGCTATTATCATTATCCAGTGATTTTATGTAACAGTAGATGAAGAAGCACGGCTTCCAAGGAGGCTGCTGCTGCAACCTGCAGCGTGGAGCTGCAACTAATGATCCTTGAAGAGATTCAGCATCCATGAACAGAAGGACAGTAGCTGAATGCAACTGCCTGCATCTTAAACAGGATGAAATAGATAACTGTGATATGTCACCTGCCATTTCTTGAATTTCTCTTGGAGTAAACCAAGCTGTCAAGCTGCTAAATAGGAGGACATGTTACCTTCACCACTTCTAATTCTTTAGACTGCACACTGCACTCTCTCACACCCATCTGTGACATCCCCCCCAAAAAATAGCTGTTTTTGATGATAATAGTTTCACATCGCCATTTTTCTAGTTAGACCCTTAATTTTATTTTCTTCCCTTTTGATCCATGCGGTATGCATTTCTTGACTAGTTCAATTTAGACCAGTAGTGGGTGGGAAAACGAAAGGTGGGAATGATGCACTGAGAAGGTCCACAACTCATAATGGATGTCCAAGACTATTAGTGGGGGAGGAGTAATGAACTGAAATGTCCGCAATGCTTTAGTACTACAACAACAACAACAACAAAAACCCTGCAGTGGATATAATTGTCCATCTGGGATTTTACCTTACTTGTGTTTCTTTTTCACCTTGATGGGATATTGAAAGAGATATTATATTTCTGGTCAATTTTTAACCCTGTCCCACTTTTCTCTCCTAAAATAGTTTCCAATTTTTCCCGTCCCCCTGCCAAGCTCTCTAAAATCTAATTTCATTTTGGCCATTTGGCATCTGAAGACAGATTTGGCTCTGCAGGCCCTTCTGGCAAGAGGTAACAAGCAAAGTTTCCAAAGAAAAGGGACAGACTATCAATCCATGGACAGAAAGTTATTACCTTGTGACACTGCAAGGAAACAATCATGATCTTAGCTTTTATGAGGCAACATTTACATCACATTTTCACAGACCAGAAATTGAATTTTAACTTAATTTACACCTAAGTTTGCATATCTACCCATATGACCACTAATTACACTTTACACATTGGGAAGAAAGATGCTTTATTCTTGAGTGACAATTCTAATCACACTATCTTACACCCAAAGCTTTAAAACCTAATGAGCCTGATTGTATGAGGTTATATTTTTGGTACACTATAGTTCTCCCAAAAATTCCCTGGGTAATCATTCTGTCTTAATCATCTTATTCTTTCTCACTGACGTAGCTTCAGTGTTAACATCTTGATGACATTACCAGTTCCCCATCTGGTTTCTGCCTTTGTCAGAAACACTAATTTTTCAACGCTGTCCATCTTTATTATAAAATTGCCAGTCATGTCATGATTGCTTGAACTAAACGGCAATATGAAAATGTGATTGATGAGGAGAGTTTACCCGATGTGATATTCTTTTGGCAGTTCTTTCAGCCAGGCTAATCAGGTACTGTGTTCAACTGGTTCCCTTTAGACTGCACCACCAACTTAGTGAAAACCTTGACTAATGCATTGCTGTACATACAATTTATATTCAAAATCGCACCCGAGAGACTTCAGTACTGGTAATGCATACAAAATTGAGATTTAAAGTCAAATCAAACATCTACTAACTGTATACTGTCAGTCTGTATTTTCCTTTTTACCTCTAAACAAAGTAAACATGGAACAAACAGCTAATAATATTGTGAGTTTTTGTGAGCTAAATTATATATCCAAAGTAAATTTAGAAAAAAACATGTCAAAATCTGGATTCATGTAATTTCATTTGGGGAGGGGATATTGTCTTATTCAACAAAATGGAAAGAAAAAAGGTGACTGTAGTGACATTGCCTTGGGGGTTGACTGACCCCTTGAGGTGATCCATCACCACCTTCTCCCCGCAAATCTCTCATTCCCAGGCCCTTGGCTGACTCCATTACATCCATACAGGTTGCACATTATTCTGAATGAAATGGGCCAAATTAGAGCGGCAATTATCAATAACAGAGCAGGACTGCTGGGTGAGAGCCAAGGAGTGGACTGTCATAGATCGAGGGTACCAAATGTGCTGTACACCACAGACGAAAGATGCCCTATTAGCGCAGAGGCTCCATTTTCATACTCATCAATAATGCATGTAGTATAGATGCTTATCTTCTCTGCTAACTGACCGATTGGCTTGCATTGCTGGAGGAAATACTGTATGTTTGTACAGGAAGTGGAAGGTCAGCATTATATTGTTTATTGCAGTTCCAAGCTCTCTGTCCCCTGCAAACTACATTTTGGGGGCAGAAGTAAGTCATATAATCTTTCTGAGTTGGGTAATATAATGTCCAGCTGAATTTACAAAATAATGGAGTCACAGTATATCAATCTCAGCTATTGCATTAAGATGCCATCAGCCAGACAGCAATTACAAAACTGTCGCTTTAAGATTAAAGGGCTGCATAACTGGTAAATACAAAGAATATTGAGTAACATATGTTTCTCATTTAAATTCTGCAGAAGTTAAAGCTTTTTGTGAGATTGTTTTTTTAAATAATGACTAGAAATATTTAAAGGGGACATGACATGCTCATTTTCAAGTTCATACTTCTATTTGGGTGTTCTACTAGAATAGGTTAACATGCCTTAATGTTAAAAAAACACATTCTTTTACTCATACTGACTATTGCTGCAGCACCTCTTTTCACCCTCTGTCTGAACGCTCCGTTTTAGCTTCTATCTCATTACATGATAATGAGCCACTACGCTTCCTACTCTGACTCCTCCCCCCTTCTGCTACCATGGCAACGCGTAAAACTCGGGTTAAACACGGCTGATGGGGAAAACACAGCAGTGCAAACATATATGTTTGACCCAGAGTCAGAACCTGAGCAACAAGAGGCTCCCGAACAAGTTCAAGAACCAAGGCAACAACAGGACGTTTCTGGATGGTAAGTTATTAACTTTATGTCACTTGGACATTTGTTTTTGTAGTTTGTATGTTGGCTACGACCGTACGGTCTTGCTGGCTGTGGTGGAGCGAGTATAGTGTTTATTTACCGGTTATACGATGCTAAATAAAAGTAATGTAAACGTCAGCTATTCCCGTTAAACCAGTAAATACCTCATAACTCGTAGAAATGTGTTTACCAGTTATTACTGCGTTTAACCATTATGTACTGAACGTTATTAGATCGTTGCATTTGGTGACCTATGCCCTTATTAGTAACTAAAAAGAAAAACTGCACCACTCCAATATGACTTTTAAATATTGTGAATGGTAACAAAACATTCAAATAAGCTTCACCTGCAGTGTTGTCACTGTTTATATCTCTTTACCAGCACAGGTGTAACAATGCCTACAGAGCCTGAGAACGTCTGCTGCAGATACAACAGGTAGTGGGAATGCTTGGTGGATGAAATTGTAATTATGTAGTCATAATATCTATGTTCAATGTCACTTACCCTTCAAATGTACCAGGTTACAAGAAGATTACAGCAGCTTCAGAACCAACCATCATCCTGGCCTCGAACCTGTGATTGAATGTGTTCTCTACAAAATGCATTCAACATCTACAGAGCTGACTCTGGACCTTTACATCTAAGGTAAAATATAGCAGTAAGTTGTTTTACTTTCAGAAAGACTGTTACAGCAAATACCACACAACTTTTGAAACACCTGGTACAGCAGGACTGATTGTTAACAACTGAAAATAAATTTAATTATTGTTTAAAAAACAAACAAAAAATGTATCATCAGTTGGTTTCACAGAAGCCATACTAGGAAAAAAAGATAAACACACTATATAAATGGAAGTTACCAATTACTGTTCACTAAACATCATGTACATTTTGCTCAGCCGTTACAGATATTTGGCCTACAGAAGCTTTGTAAGCTGGTGTTAGGGCTTCCTGGCCCGGAGAATCGGGTACTGCCCGCCTGCGTGGTGCTTCGAATACGGACAGAGTTTCCTGTCGCCTGAGGAAGGTACGTGGGTTTCAGACCTGCCCGTGATTGAACCTTCGACACGTAGCTGGCTATCACGTCATGCTTCTCTGGCCTGTCAAACTGGGCAGAGATCCTCGGGGATCTTCAGCACCTCATCCGCATGTGGGCCAGGGTCCTGGAAAACCTTCTCAAAGATGAGGTCCAACACATCATCCACATAACCTGCAATACAAGGAAGAAAAAGATTATGTATACATTTTCAAATAACTCAATAGCCCTGTTCCAGTGTTTCGTTTGATTTTTATTATATATTATTTTTATTATTTGGTTGATTTATTACAAAGGTCATCTAAAGACAACAGTTTATTTATTTTTCACTTGTTGTGTAATGGCTGTTTTCTTTACTTTATGTGGTTTGAAATAAAAGCTTGTAAAACTTACAGAAGGTTGGTTCTGCTTTCATTGGCTTCTGGGATTTGGAGGAAATGTACTGTAAACTGCACCTGACCAGCTGATGATGTTGCTCAGATGCAGATGTGCTTGCCTAAACACTAAGAGCAGCCCGACCCACAACATTGGGTAAAATAAGATGGGTCTCTCATAAGCATTTGGAGAAAGCTATACCCTTTTTTCTTTTCTTTTTACAGTTTTGAAAGCTTTACATGGTTGGTACAGTCAGATGTTGCTCATAAATTTAATCTAATAATAACAGATACTCACACATTTGCATGTCCTAGAACTTTACCAATAAGCCAGAAACTTTAGTGAAGCAAGCAAGCAAAACTTTTAGATTCGCAAGCAAAATTTTAGGGTTTGAAAGCAAAAGTTTATAGTTTGAAAGCAAAAGTGTGGAAAGTTTCTCTCTCAAACCACTTTTTTGGACAGTTTTATAAAGAAACAAAATTATCTCCATAATCAGGAGACTGGTTGGAAACGTTGAGAGTCCTAATGGTGTCTAACGTAACTGCAGGCTACTGTACTTATTGTACTTTAAATTTATTGGCAATTTTAATTTAGATGTCAATATAATATGGACCTCAACACGTTCTTGAGGATTTTACCAAAGCAATAAAATATAAATGTTTTGTTAGAAGACCACTGAGAGACTTCCAGAAAGCAGCATGCCAGCTTATGTGTCCTGTACATTTACTAAAGCTTTCCCCTTTTTGAAACTCACTAAATTGCAAGGCAGCTGAGAAAGAGAATGATAGATGGATAGGAGCAAGGAGGAGATGACCTGCTGCAAAACTCTCCGGCTGAATGGAATGCCATGTGTGATATGAACATCAGTCAGCTCCCTCAAGAAACGGTGACAGCAGAAACCAGGAGAAATGTCATGCTGGTGCTGGATTACTTTAATTTTTCAGATGCACACCGAAAAGCCTGTTAAAGTGTGTTTTTCACACACGTTATCACACGACGGAGGATAATTTGCCCAGGAAAAAAACATTAATGGAGGAAATTTAAAAACAAAGCGAGAGCATACATTTATTCTACCCTCAGGGACATTAAACACCATGAATATTACATAGATACGAAATAGTCAAGTACAGTTTGATATTGAAATTACAGTATATGAGCTGGTAACTTTAAAATTTAAAAAATCCTCACGTGAATAATTGACAAAGAGAATGCTCAAATTAATTTAATCAGGCAAAATCTAAAAAGCCAAAAATGGCACTAAAATGCAAATGGAAAATGTAGAAGAGCATTAATGGAAATACTCAAATGGAAAATTAAATGAAGTAATGCAGTTGGAAAAGAAAAAGCATCTTAAGAAAATTCTACTTTAATTAAATAGTTTTGCTTTCCCCCCCTCAACTTTGCTCTTGCCATTGGCTTTTAACTATGTAAATGAGGAGGTTTGGCCTGAAGTAAGGAGGAACGTACCTTATACAAATCATTAATAACCAGGGGAAGAAGAGGATCAGTCATCAGGATATTTAAAACGGTCTACACCTCAGGATGTAATAGAAAGAAACTTGAAATGTTCTACTTTATCTCTACTACTACTACTACTTTAACTGTATAGCACAGCAGACATTTGACCTGTCATGGTAGGAAAAGCTTTGATAACATTAACACTGTATCAAAGTGTCCCAGTTGGCCATGACAGTGTCCAGGACCCTGAAACTCAAGCAGCTAAATGGAATCTAGCCATCATTCATTTTATTATTTACACCTGTGCTTTTCCTACTGTGACATTTCAAAATATCTTCTGCGAGAAAAAGGATTATTGTTATGTCTGTCACCTTGCATGTCTCCAAGATATGGGAGAGGAAAGAAATAACGGGCTGATGAAGACGGTGCGTAGGGATGTAACCCAAGGAGGAAGCATGGCATGTGGAGGGCATGTGTCATAGATGGTTTATCATCCAATTACAAACTCTAGCTCAGTCCTGGTGAGGGTCCTGGAAAATTGTCCTGGAGAAAAATGCAGAAAAGGGAAGCCTGCTGTATTACTGATGATAGCTTTTGATGATGGTTTCAGGCTGCTTTGTAGTGTGTAGACTGTAACTTGGATATCTGCAGGAAGGTAGAACACAAAAATTACAAGTTTAACAGATAAAAAAAAAAAAAAAATCAAAGACAAAAATTGAATTACATGTAAACCCAGATGCAATCTGTGCAGGTAATTGAACAAAGCAAATGCTATTTGGCATTTCAGTCCAGCGAATTTGCAAAAATGCACAATGTCATGTTAGGCAGCTCAGGTTTTAGGCTCATCATCAGATTTGTGTGCAGATACAGTTAAAATGATCGCTGGCTGTCATTACACAAGTCTGCATGTGTCTGATCCTGCAGCAGCGAGAGTTTGCTTGTGTCCGACTTGTATGCAGTTACCATTCCTGTCATCTGTTAGCGTTCCCCTCCCTCTGAGTCAGCACACAGTGCATTGCCGGGCGGCCCATTCACACCACTGCTGCCCTGCATTTCAAATCACGTCATGCTTCAGAAACAAAACAGACACTTTAGAGATTTCCACAAAAGATGACTTATTGCCAGTGGTACCAACTGCTGTTGAATGTTGACATGCAGAATGTGTTTTGACCTCATGGTCCTTTGTGTGACCCTGAGATTGAAGGCAGCGTCTAATTCTTGACAAATATTTGTTTGAACTTCATGACCTGTGACTAATGTTAGCTGAATCAGTCACATACCACAGTCACAAAACTTGCAGCAGCAATCAAGCTGACCTGCTATTTTTGTATTAGTCATGTCCACCTCCCACAAACCCCCTGCAACCCTTTCCTGGCACAGAAACATGAAGTGAGTATGAAGGGCTCCACACTTACTCCACTGGACAAGTTCGTCCACATCTTAATCCAAAACGTCCAGATTTAAATAAAAAAAGAAGATTGACATAAAGGACACTGAAAAGCATCTGACCATCACCGGCTGTGTTCAGAGAAAAGAATGAAGAGCGCACCCTTGGACAAAGTTGTCCCAGCAACCTTTGAGAAGCCGACACCGGACATGAAGAAGAATCGCACTTCTCGTTGGTATTTTGGTGGCGCCTCCTCCAGCGAGTGCGTGTTTAACACACCTTCTGGATTTAATTAAGGTAAAATATAAAGCTAATAGACTTTTAATTAAATTACCACTCTTTACTACATTTTTTTCCATTAAGAAATTAAGAAAACAATCCAGTTAGGCATCATTGATCCATCTGGGGTGTTTCTCACATGTGCCTCTGGATTGCATTGTGGAAAATGTTAATAAAATGATGTTCTTTGGAGGTTTATTATGCTGTCTTTACCCACTGACACTGACTTTTGGAATAGCTAGCTGTTTTATGTGCTGCACTGATTCAATGTACCCAATATCCTAAAAGACATTGACTATGACAATCAGTAGTCTTGTTTGGATGCTTTGAAGTGTATAAAAAGTGACAGAAACATCTTTAGCACAGGTCTACTGGTTCAATTGTGTATGTCCTTCAGCTATCATCCAGCTATTGAATGTCTTTTCTTTAATTCAGCTCGCTGACTGAATGTTTGTGGCAATGTTACCACTCAGCGTGAATGTCAATGTTAAGAACCGTTTGTGTTTCCTCGATGGCACCCTCTTAAGACACGGAGAGACTTTTTCTTGTTGATATCTACAGTCACCTTGCACATACACGTGCAGGTGGTTGTTGCTCTCAGAAAACGTGCGACTGAACCTATTTGCTGCTTCCATGTGGTCATTTCCAGGTGCACTTAAAGACGCAGCAGGAGGTGAGGGTGAGGATGATTGGATGACTGTTAACGTGGTGAGAAGACACGGATACCTAGCTCCATACAGTGGAAAACCACACACACACACACACACACACACACACACACACACACACACACATACATACATATATCATTCCGTAATATCCATGCTGCACAATCTTGGATAGATTGCTTTCTGCCTTTCTCTTGGATGACATATTCTTTGTCACGGTTCTTATCACTGTTTTTTTCATGCCTTTCTACCAGAACGTCCTGCTGGTTGCTTTTGGATGTACTGTACCACTCAAAAGTTCACTTGAATGGGAAAGTGTGTCCAAACTTTTGACTGGTTCTGTATGTGTTGTGACAAATATTTGGCATGTTAGTCCCTATTTTATTTTTATTACTGAATGTGTTTCTCCAGCAGGGCTTGCAGGTGGTTTCATTGGGACCCCAGCTGACCTGGTTATTGTCCCGTGAGTATAGTGGACTGATTCATTATTATTAAGAAAGAGGTTTTATGTGTGTACCCTGTGATGGAGAGCTAAAATCTAATGTAAAAAAAAAACATTAACTGCTTTTTCAGCACTGACACAAAAAATAAATCAACAAGACTGCTGTAATCCTACTAAAAGTTATTCCCTCTCTTTTAAACTTTCATGTAGGGCAAATAACAAGTGGTACCGCAATGTGAAATGAATTACTGGGGTCAGTGTTAGATTTAGATTTGTCAATAACAAGAAGCTACAACCTTTTGTGCTCACCATTCAGGTTTAATAGGCCAGTATTTAACTGAATTCAATAGCAGGATAATCACTGTGAAGGTTACTCATCCTGACAATGAATTGCCTTTGAAATATTTCAATCTCTCGTCTGCAGTGTGCAGAATGTAACAATAGTAAATGTGAATACATCCTGTACAGATCTTTTTATGACGCGAAATCAAAGTCTGTGGTCATTGTTAGTTACATGCAAATTACCACATTGTGATCTTTTTTCTTCCTCTACCAGTTATGCTCATGCATTAGATGGACTAGTACGTGTTTGGAAGGAGGGTAAGATTCATAAACGCTTTCTTACTTTATAATTCAGCTGAGGTTTGTTTCCTTCATATGTTGCAGACAAACGACTTGAAATTGACTCTTCAGTTGCAAAAAAAGTTTTATTTTTTAAGTGTGCATTTTGCCTCCCTGGAGCCGTCTTGTTACCAGTTCAAGCCCTTGGTTCTGGCTACTGGTTACCTGACTGACAGCATCCTCACCCACTTCCTGGCCAGCATGTTGGCGGTGAGCTCTGTCACTGTGCATATACTAACTTCACATTTTCCGCAAAATAAGACACCTTTTCTTCTTTTCCACCACTTGATGTTGTTAAAACAAGCTTCATGAACTCAAAAGTGGAATATGAGGTGAGTTTATGTACAACACAAGCTGTAATGTGATTTCACTGTATGCCCTCGTTTGAACTTTTGCTGGACAGCAGGGTTGGGGTTTCTTGGGACTCTCTGGTGGTCTCTCTGTCATCACTCTGACATGTGTGTTTTATTCATAGGCTGTGGGGAGTATTACACAGGTTTTTGTGTCACCTTGTTGCAGAGTGTTCTTCACTGTCTAACATAAACAGCAAAACTGTGCCCTAAGGCATTTTACCCTTCACTGTTAATAACACAAAGACATGATGTTTCACACTGCTCCTTCCGGTCAACAACATGACTCTTTATATTCATATTTTGTAAGTGTTGCTGCATTTTAAACACCTTTTCATTTATTAAAATAACATGATTTGTGTCCAGGGTCTCATGCCTCACATGGTCCTCACCGTCATGTTCCTCGAACAACTTAACAATGGTTGTCACCTGAGAGGAAGAAAGTGATATCTCAAGGTGGGACAGCTTCATCATTGATGCTATTCTTAAAAAGAGTCCACAAATGCCACTAATAGCAAGAGCCAGGAGGAAGTCACATAGCAGTGTGCGTCTAAGGATCTATTTTCATGGAATGTTATTTTCATCTGTAACAAAATGGAAGTGACACATGCATTATCACGCGAAGCACAGCGAAGGCACTGCAATGGAAAGAAATGCCATGTACATGTAAATGTGATTTCTTTCCGGTGTCTTCCACAGCATTGCAAACACAGATGACTTGAGTTATCAGATTGTGTTAGCTTAAATCTGACAAATCTGGGTTGTGAAAATAAGGTTTAGTAAACATGTAGCCAACGTTCTCTGATAAAATCACTTTTTAATACTAGGCCTTCTCTGACCTGTGTCTCTGAGTGTTACACTGTGTCTATGTTTATATACAGTACTGTGTCTATGTTTGTTTTGATGCAGAATTTGAGCATATCTGTACCACAAGATCATTTATTTTCACACGATGGAAAGAGTTTTCAATGAAAGTTTGTGAAGGAAGGCCCGATTTTGACATTTTTTGTAGTCAAGTTAAGAGTCAAGACGACGTTGTTTATCGTTTTAGTTTTAAATCAATTTCTTAAAAATGCACTTGTGAAAAATGAGACTGATTTAATTAATAAAAGCCTCTCTGCTTATCTTGTGGGCCTCTGCCTTGTTGATAATGCGTCTCTTTACTGAGCTTCTGTCAGTCTGAGCACATTCGGCGGCCTGTCAGGTCTCCTCTTGCTTGAACAGGTATACTTCGGCTGGCTGGTTCAGCGTGTACAAGAGTGAACAAAAGCTCCCGATTAGGAACACTTTAACACAATATGACTGCGCTTTCATGAGGACAATCAGCAGCTTTTTAATCCTTGTCGGGGTTTGTGAAACAATGTTCATCTGAAGAAACACATTTTTGTACTTGAATTCTGAAAAAAAGAGTTGTGAGTCTGGGTCCGGTAGTAGTATGTGGGTTTGTGGCTCCTTGTTATTTGATATTGTTCCAGGTATTCTTTAAGTATTACCTTTTACGGGGATGCACAATCCATCATGTTTAAATATTTTTTCACGTCCCACGATTTACTTATTGTCTGTATCAATTTGAGCGAAGATGGTTGTCTTCAGCGTCAAAGTCACAACAGCTCTAGTTTTAATGTTTCTTTCTGCAATGTAAAAGTAAAGAGAAAAGACAGATTCACTTTCTAACTTTCTGTAGTCCAACCTGTTGAATGACACAAATCAATTTATACAGATGAACGTGTATGGGGATGAACATATCCAAATCAGCTCTTTTGATATATTATAATACTTTTTTGGGGGTGACAGTGTGGGGCGCTCAAGTTGTTAATGGACAGGTTACACAACCCTGTTAAAGCTGTGCAAAAAGTCATCTAATGGCGAGACAGTGTGGTTGTCATGGAGATCACTGAAAGAGCAACGATGATGACATAGGTTGGTAATGACACATAATTTGCCATATAAGAAGCGTACATCTGCGTGTGTCTCCTTCTCTTTCAGTGTGCGTCCTGCTTTACTTTGTTGTGCAGACTCTGACGCAGGTTTGTAGGTTCCTCTTTATCAGGCATCTGTCTCTATCACTGACCAATGTGCTGGCAAACATCCATTGAGGATACAGTTAATGATGTTAATGATGCACACACACACACACACACACACACACACACACTGACACAAGTACATATACCTTCTTTCTCCATCTATCTTCGTTTCTGGGAAACAGAGGAAAAAGAGACCTCAAACTTTGGTTTGAAGTTGAGAACTGACAGACTGATTTTTTGGGGGAACAGAAGCAGAATTTTACCACATGTTTCTGGTTCACATCTCAACACAAGGGAAATCATTTCCAGCTGGGATTTCTGATAGGATGCTCCTGTCTCATATAAATCGTATAAATCATATATGACACAGGATTACAGGGGCGAACCAGCAGTCTTTTTATAGAAATGACTAATCATTAATGAATCTTGTATTTAGGCCAATAAATAAATTGTCAAGCTCAAAGATTTCTTTTGCAATTTGCGAATCACTTTTTAATAGTAGAAAATAAATAAAGTACCCTTTCAATATTTTGGCTGACGTTTCTTTAAAAAGCTGACGAGGGTCTGCTGAGAAAGTTATCCTCTTCGAACTCTTCTGCAGCCCATAAAAGGGAAACATATGCTGAGAAGACAATTGTTTACTTAAAGTGTTCCTGTCCTCAACATTCCCCATCCATCAATAAATGTTTGTTAATTATTACACTGAGAGTCATTTGGATCCACGTTTAAAAATGTCTGCGTCACGGACTATTTGTTGTAAAATGAATGAGCATATAAAAGCAGACAATTTTATGTTGACGATTTTATGTTTTTCACCTCCGGTTTAATAAGTGTTCCCACACCATCGGCGTGCACCTGTTAACAATTGAGTGCAGTAATTGTATTGCATTACATTTCCACAGCAAACATCCCACTGATACTGTATGTGTCTGAAGCGGTGTATATTTGGCTACACTTTTTAGCTGCACTAGCCTTTGCTTCCTGTCGCACCTCTGATGGTGCCTTTGAAGCAGCTGCAGGGTCATCTGTCAGGGGCCACCACTTCTCCCACTGTTGAGCTCCATGCTGAAACAACAAGCAGCCGTGCATATTTTCCACAGTGATTTTAATGGGTGGAGCCATGAATCTGTGAAATTATATTTAAACAGGAACAGTTTTCACTTGACAACAGCAATGTGCCTCTTTGTTGCCTATTTCTCGCTGGGTGGTAACATCGCTGATCTCCTTGGTTTGGAACGATCGCAGAGTTGAGAGAATGAGCGATGGTTTCACGTGATGGAAAGGTTTGTGGGATGGAGAGTGGGAGCCAGGCTTTTCTCTTGAGGTCTGACTGCCGAGCTAAGCCTATGTGCCTCCCCTCTCTGCTCCAGCCTCCAGCCCTTTGCAGGCGGGCCAGAGCAGTGAGCAAACAGGAACAAAAGCCAAGGGGGTGGATGTCACAAAGAAATTATATACGGAAGATAGTGAGTCTTGTGACTGGCAGAGCAGAGTCCGATTTCAGCATTTGTTCCAGAACTAAACAAGCCAAAAAAGAAATATATATATATATATATATATATAT
>JAVQJD010010694.1:0-28986 GCA_036023655.1 Nannoperca australis
AGAAGAAGAACCTGGAGAGGAAGTGATGATGTCTCTGAGTCCTGAGACAAACAGCAGGACCTGAGATACTGTGAGGATCCAACATCAGGATCAATACCATCAAACCTCTTTGTTTCCACTTTAACAAAACCTCTAAAAGAGACTTCGACACGATCACGTGTTCCTGAAGTTGCTCTGTGTTTGTGTAAAGCACTTTGAGTTGCCTCCGTTTGAAATGTAGCTGCCTACGTCACTAAAACACAAGACAACGAGTCAGAACCATGGTCTTCACCGTGGTGTGAAAGTGTTGGTCTCACGTGCAGCGGTGGGCTCGTGGGGGCAGTTGAGGCGAGCGTCTCCGCACGGCGACGAGCTGACGTACATGTGGAAGAGGACGCCGTCTCGCAGCCGCAGGACGGAGCCGCTTTTGTTTGGTACAAAGATGGATTGTTCCTCACAGTCTGCCGGTTTACTTCAGAGAAGGAGAGAAAAACATCCTCTGACAACAGGACAGACTGAAAACATGCATCCGCCGCTGAAAATAGTCCCCAACAAATGCACAGTTTCTTCCTGTTTGAGTGACGTTTAAGCTGTTTTAGGAAATCAGAGCTTTTAAAGAATGAAACCACATATTTGCAAAGTGTTTTGAAGGATTTACGTGTTCAGTAGGAACCAGTGTGAAGTAAAAGTTTGAGGTTCAGAGGCCGTGGGGTCGTACCAGAGCTGCAGCTCCAGCTGAGCGTACAGGAATCGAACCAGCGCCCGTCGGCTGACGACCTCGGCGTGGCAGTCGCTGAGCGCGTCGCCGTGGTCACTCACGTTGTCCGAGTCCAGACATTTAGTCCCCGTGGCCAGAGACACAACCTGGGCTGATCTCAGGTCAAGTCCTGGATGGAGAGGAGGAATCTGTAACAGCTCAGGTGTTTGATCGTTAACAGGCTGCGACGCGCTAACGAAGAACAATCTGTCCTCCGGAGGTCACCTGTGTGTTAGTGTTTTTATTTAAAGCAACAATGAAGAAGATGTGTCCACAGGACCTGTCCAGGTTTAAATGTGACTGGAGAGCAGAAGATGGATGAAGCTTTCTTTTGTCTAAATCTAGAGGAAAAACAAACCTGGGATTGGATATCGTTTGTTTTGATATTGATTGTCGATACGATCAGACTACACTATATTTTGGTGTCAGATTACAGATTTCATCGTCCTTCTTTCTTCTGCAGAGGTTTAATGGAGAATTAACACCACCAGCTCGTTAATTTGCATTTTCTTATGCCAATTTTCTGGAGATTTTGTTCAAATGTTCCCTGCAGTTCCAGCTAAAGTCAGAACGGAGACCTGGTTGGTCCCCGAAGCTCTAAAGTGGTCGTAGGAGGACTTTATAAGACCGCCGTCCAAAGCTTTCACCACGTTTCTCTGACGATTGTGAACTTCTGGGAAAAACCAAGTGAGGTCGGTTGAGAGAGCACAGCGAGCTAAAAGGCACTTCATCCCCCCTTCATGATGTCATGACGTTACTAAACTAGACTTTTTGAACGGTTCCCTCTCTCTCGGTGTCTCCGCCCTCTCACCTCTGGTCATCACGATCGCCGCCAGGACCTTGTGGCGGGCGTGCGAGGTGGAGACGCCGCCGCCCGTCAGCTCGGTGTATTTCTCTCTCACCAGGTGGAACATCGACTCTGCGAAGAGCTGCAGAGGAAGAAACAGCAGAGACAGGATGCATCACGAACATGTCCTCACGCTGTCACCTGCACCTGCACCTGCACGCACTCCTGCACCTGCACCTGCACGCACTCCTGCACCTCATCCAGCCCCAGTGCACCAACACCAACGCTGCAGCTGAATGCTCAATTTCACATCTTTCCTCACGTTTTCCATCGACACAGCACGTCATTGTTTTGACTATTCGAGTATATTATGTACATATTTATGCTCTTCCAGCCTTTCTCATCCGTCCCTGATGCTTTGACCTCTTCCTTTAACTCGACTCTGTCTCTTGTCCAGTTTCTGAACTTTCACATCACTGCACTAATTTCATCTTAGCAGTTGTTACTATTAACTGTAAAATAAAGGAAAAAACCAACCACTTTTAATAAATCTGGTAGAGTGATAAGTAGAGTTTTATGTTTTATGATGTTTGATTATAAATGATCAAATCATGGTTTAAGAAGTCTTTTATGTCTCCAAATACCAAAAGTAAAGTGCTAAAACTGTAAATTAATGGATTATAAGGTTCATCATAACCCTGTAAACTCAAAAGAAATGCAAATGCAGAACAAATGCTAATAATTTCTTCTATAAAACCTTCCCTTTTTACTAAAAGCTCATCACCGCCATTCATTTTAATGTCCCTGCACCATAAAGCTGGATCCTGCTGCATAATGTTGAACTAATGTAGTAAATCCACTATTAAGAAGTCCAACGCCGAACACACACGTCTCGTACAAACACACAGAGGGCGGGAGCTTCTCAGCTAGTTACACCTATATTTAAACACACTGGAAACCTTCAAGCAAACTCTGCAGGGATGCAGAGACACTCGCCTGGACCACCAATCACCTCCTGACAGTCTGCAGAGCGAGACGTGTCGCACTCCTGCTTGTCACATTGTGCCTAATTACATCTGTTTTGTTTCTGAGTTTCCACTTCCCCCGTCTCAGAAGTTACAGTTGGTTTTGCAGCAAAATGTCAAGAGGAGCCTCGAAACACAACAAGACTTAATGGGAGAGAAGATCATTTAGCAGTAGACCTCCACATGATCATCCCCATCAGAGGAAACAACGTACAAATGATGTGGATGTGGTGTGTTCTGCAGCTTTAATGACACGAGGAGTGAAGTTGAAGATCATCTCACAGGATGTTTATGTGGTCCAGTTTGTGTTGATGTTGGATTGACTCCCCCGGTTCCCTCCCGTCTCCCCGGCCCATCACCGTACATCCATAAGATGCAGTCAACCTTTCTAAATACGCATGCAGTATCTAAAATCCAGCTCTAACATATGAGCAAGCAGCAGAGGTCACACTCACAAAGCGACACATGCTCACTTCCTGCGTAAACAGGAAGTTAGAACACAACGTGTGATATATGACGCGACCTCAATGTCTGTAATCGTATGTTTCTTTTCGAGGGAAACTCAACTCGCTCAGCGTTTCCTGGATGACGGTGGCACAAGGTCGTGTGTAATGAGTGTGTTAAACAATTATCTGTCAGATTATTATGCTCTTCACACCGCCTTCTCGCTCCACCTCAATCTCCTCCGTCTGCTGCCGCTCCTCCTTCATCTCTAATGTGCTGTAATGATGTTCATTAATGCGTCACGCCGCCTGACAGACAGTTCGTATGGAAGGTGAGATGAAGCTAAAGGATGAGTTGGGGAGGCTGTGAAAACCCTGAGGAGGAGGGAAGCTTCTGCAAAGTGTTAGTTTTAGATGTTTTAGAGGTAAAATCACCAATTCAGAGCATCAAAACGCTTCCAAGCATCCGAAATGTTGCACCTGCTTCCTCCCGTCTCTCATCAAATCTGCCCCAGGGTTTAATAAAGTGTCTCCATGTTCCTGTGGTTCTGCATCAGACGTCACCCCCTTCAGCTCCGTGGAGACAAATCTTGTATTTGTAAAACACGACAGCAAGAGGACAGTTCTCAGAGACATGATGAAGTTGTTTAGATGCTGGAGACGCTACAGGACGCCATCCAGCTGATGTGCAGCCGTTTATCCACAGCGTCTAGGAGACACTGCTCAGCTGTCACGACCCACGTCTGTAAGACTGTGAAGGGCATTTCATGTGAGGAATAAAACAATACTTTTGATTTATTATGATGTCTGTTTTCCAGGTTTTGATTTTACAAACATCTGTAACGAGTTGAAAGCGGGCAATTTCGGGAAGTTGGACAGAAATGAATTCCATTCCTTATTACGAATTAATTAATAACATAAGCGACAAACCAAAGGAATATTTAAATGGAATAAACGACAACACCGAGAGACTCTTCAACACTTTGAGAAAACCAAAGCTGTAACATCTTCAGCCGAGGCTGATGGGAATGCCTTTAGTTTTACAGGTATTAAACCAAATGGTGGCGCTATATATAAAGCTGGATATAAAGATGGACGCCATGACAGCTCCCCAAAAGTGAAGCCACAACATCGGGATCGCACCCTGGTGGCCGGCTGCTGTACAGCTCATAAAATAAATCAAATAAAGTGTTCCCACAGATGGTTTCTGTCCCGTCGGGTGGTTCTCATCACGCTGGTGTTTGTTCAGGTGTTCAGCTCGGTCCCCCACTCACCTGAGGAAGCTGATGTTTGGCTCTGCTGTCCATGACCTTCCTCTCCGGTCCCAGACTTATGTTGTAGATAGACTGGAGGGCGGCTGCTGCTGCCCGAGCCTTGGCCAGCCTCTTACTGTGACCGCACCCTTCAAACACCCTCCCCTCCACCCTAAGCACCATCACAAAACTGCTGGTGTGCCTGCCGTGAACCCGCTCCGTCAGGCACATGTACCTGAGTCCCGGTCGCAGCTCACTGAGCAGCACCACTGGGCTGAGGTGCTCCAGAAGTGAGGTGCTCAGTGTTTTGGGGTTTGTTGAGGAGACCAGGTCCAGTGTGATCTGGACAAGTCGCCTGTGGTTGTAGATGCTGGAGAAGACCTGGTGTTTTGCAGTGTTGCAGTGCAGGAGCTCGCGGTTTTCACGCAGCGACGGCTCCAACTCTTCGAGGAAGGCGTCGGGGATGTCCAGTTTATCCGCTGTGAAGTCCACAGGAGAGCCGGTGAAGCTCTCCACGCTGGCGTGAGCCTGCGAGGCGTTCGGGAACTGGACAAACGAGCGGAGAGCCACTTCTGCAGCCCTCATCTTGGCCTGCTTCTTGGTGGGTCCTCGGCCCTCAAAGTGGAAACCGTTTACCTCCACGCCTACAGAAAACAGGGGAGCGTGCGGCGGCCCAGTCTTTGACACGAGCTCGTAGCGCAGACCGGGTCGTAGCTCGTTCAGCTGCACCAGCGCGTTCTTCGGAGCGACGGCCCACGACGCTCTTTTGCAGGTCGAGTGGCTTCGGCAGAGACGGTCCTTTCCGTCCACCAGCGGCTGCTTCCGCTTCACAGCTCTCGCTGCCAGTTTGGGGAAAGTTGTGCAAAAAGTCGCCGGGTGATACTTTTGCAGTGGGTCACGGTCCACCTGGCGCTTCTCGTGCTGATTCTCGTTCACCTCCAAACTGCTGGTACCTGTGGACACATGAGAACCATAAAGGATCATTTAGAATCACAGCGAACCCTTAAGGAGCCTCGTCGTTTGTTTTTAAGTCT
This sequence comes from Nannoperca australis, assembly GCA_036023655.1. NCBI lineage: Eukaryota > Metazoa > Chordata > Actinopteri > Centrarchiformes > Percichthyidae > Nannoperca > Nannoperca australis. The sequence goes on from JAVQJD010010694.1 coordinate 5,279, forward strand.
TAATCGTTGCTTTTTATGCTAGTTTTATCTCTTCTGTTTACTTATTTTATTGACTTTCATCTATTTCTAACATTTTATTGTTGTGATTTGTAGTTGTTGTTGTCTTTTTTCTGTGCTGTTTCATCCTTTTTGCTCTGTGAAGCACTTTCGGCCGCATGCTTGTATGAAAGCTGCAATATAAATAAGATCGAAGCCGAGTTAAAGTATAGTATTCGTTTAGCGTGCTAACATTTGATAATTAGCACTAAACACAAAGTGCAGTCATTAGTTTTGCAGGTATTTGGTCATAAAGCAAAGTGTTGGATACATGCAGAGAGGCGCTTTTTATTATATTATATATTTATTATAAATACGAGAACGTGTCGCTCCTTCCAGCCTCGCTGGTGCTAGTATATAGATATATAGATCACTGCAAGGTATTACAATTCATCATGAGGGGAACATGAATGAATGTCCAGAATGTCACTGCGATGAAATGAAAACATCGTGGTTGAGAGGTTCCTCCTCTGGGGAACAGGAATGTCTGTGCAAAACTACCGCCATGGTTTAACAATGAAATGTGGGGAATGTAATACACCTAAATAACCAACACAGTGTCAGCTTCAGGTTTGATTAAGAGATCGTGGGACCTTAAAATATTTATGACTGTAGCAGGCGAAGACACACACATGAACAGTCTTCTCCTTCTCTTTGCCGTCATCATGCCCAACTTTTATATCTGACTTCACAAAACAAAGACAAACTGCACTCAGCTGCAAACCTTTGTGGGCGTGTTGGAGCTGTGATCTCTTCAGTGCATCGGACCTCGAGACGACGCAGTTCCTGCTGTTTTCAATCAATTCTTTGTGGAGTCAGTTCTTCCGAAACACCTCCTTTGCACCTGCAGCCGTCCACTTCCTCCTCCAACAGCTTACTGTGTCTTCAACATGTTTCTATTCTGGGCTTTGGCTTCAGGAAACACCCGCGGCTCCAGCATTGTAATAGATCACCTGCTGATCCCTGTTGGCCCCTGAACCAGTGAGCCAATTCATCCTCATTTAGATTTATCTGGTGTCCTGCCACCATTTAATGGCTTTTATTTAGCAGTGGGTCTAAATATACTCCACATACAGACATGCAGGAACCAGTATCTTTATCTACAAATCTACTGTTTGTGAAATATTAATGCCTGCTGCAAGTAAAACATCCTTAACAGCATTAAAATAATGAGACATTTAAACTCTATCATTCCTTTTTTAAGTCATAATTATCCGTTTACTTCTTACAATTGTTCTCTGACTCAGACAGAAAACAGCATTCATGTTGAATTTGACCTTTAAGCTCAATCCAAAGAAAACAATCATTTAAAATGCCATTATTACCAAGATGTAAGACACATTAATCTGTGTGGCTTTGATACAACTGCAACAACTTACTGCATGTTTGTCCTGCTTTTATTCCTCTGGTGCAAAGTCAGAGTCATTAGAATAATGAATAAGAGCGCACACTAAACCGCTCTGCATTAACCTTGCACCTCGCCGTTATAGTGGCCGTGTGATGCCATTAAGTGGCGGGCTGACACGAGCGCCAGCCGTGAGATGGGCTGTGAATGTAATGATGTGAGTCTGCAGCTCGTGGACGGCCGGAGAGGTTTGAATGAGCTGCGTCAGCACAGCCAACGGGGACGTTTGTTTCTGGGATGAAAAAGACAAGAACTGTGGTTGTCTTCGCGTTATTTTTTCGGCTAAGCCTCCGCACCTTCCCACGCTTTCTGTCACCTTTTCTCTCCTCTCTCTCTGTCTAGACGCTCTGTTTCTCATTCACGGAGCACTTCATTGACTTTAACACCCATTGGGGAATTGCAGTATTAGACTTTACACTTGGTTTAAGTCGAGGTTAACCAGGTAGCAACGTGACAAATGATTTGACTTCATCTACTTCACAAGCAAATCTGCCAAATGGGGTTCGTGCAGAGGTTCAGGGATGAAATGACAGCTGCTGCTTTGCACCACAGGTGGGTACGTGCTGTAAACTGAAGGTTTAAGAGTGAACATACATTGTATATTCGTAATATCCTTCATCTCTACATCTATCAGTCAAATAAATGAAAACCTTGTTAGCTTATTGTTTATAGAAATGCCCCCAAAGTCCCAGCAAGAGAGGACATGACCTCAATCAATGCTGCAGCCCCCTGAATGGACGCACCAAGTGACTGATAACACACACTCCTGCATGTAGTGCAGACTTCTGGCATCATCACATGGTCGCGTCAAGGCCGTAAATGGCCACATGTTAAGAGCATGACTGGTGTTAACTATATCTGGATGTGTGAACACTTGATGTCTTCAATTAAAAGTAGGACTTCTTCGTCAGTCGCTGTGAGCAGGGTTTGAACCTGCGCGGGGAAACCCCATTGGATTTCAAGTCCAACGCCTTAACCACTCGGCCATCACAGCCACGCTCAGGTGATGTGACCAGGATTTGACTCGACACCCACTGGAGCTCATGTGCAACGCCTTAATTATTCGGCCATCACAGCTTCCTCCTGCAGAAGCACATAAGCATCTTGTTGTACGTCTAATAAAGACACCACTTGAAGCAGCAACATGTTGATGTTTATACTTCACAGAGCCACAAGATGATGACTTCCTGTACCAGAGAGAGAGAATCAGGACAAAAACGGCTCGTGTTTGTGTTCATCAAACCTTGGAAGCAAAGTTTCTCCATCCAGCCGCCGTTAATGAACCTTATTTAATAGAATAATGAAATTAGGCATGGCGGGGGGGAAGTGAGGAGCACTCGCTTGCTATCCAGTGTGTGTGTGTGTGTGTGTGTGTGGTCTGACAGCTGTGGATAATCTCATTTGCTAAGTGTAATTAATGGCAAGCGGTTTCATTTACTTGTACTTACTTGTAATGTTTCCTCAAGGGCAAAGAGATACAGAAACTTTCATTATCAGTCATGAACACGGGCCGGATCACAAAGACTTCTCTATCAGTCTGGTCTCTCCGAGCTTTTCGTTTCAAGGTGCGCCTTTGCAAACACCTCTACGACCACCAGGACCGCCAAATGATTCTGAACTCACGGAGAGAGATTTAAAAGAGACAGACAGCAGCACCGAGCTCTCGTGCAGCGAGTTGGTTAATGGCGTTTATAACTTTCTGCTTATTCCCAGAATGTGAGAATATGATGTCTTTATTCAGCGCTTTATCGCCTTAATTCACTTCGTTATTCGCGTTCACGTTAGCCGTGAGGGGGAGCTGCCAGAGCTGTGATGGCCGAGAGGTTAAGGCGTTGGATTCGAAATCCAATGGGGTTTCCCTGCGCAGGTTCGAATCCTGCTCACAGCGAACTTATGCTTTAACAGTCATAAAGACAAATTAATTCATCATCAATCCAACATTTACGCCCACTTCAAGATGCAACTGTCTGCTTCTGATTGAACTTCTTCTCAACGCAAGTAACAACTGAAAGTGTGCTTCGTTATTCCCGTGTGTATGATGTGTTGCAGGACAGGTGTTAACACTGTGGTCTCTAGGTTCGACGGACTACTTTGTTCGCTGACTACAGAAAACACCAACGCTATTCATGTTTCCCACACGGAGCCGTCAGTCGGAAAACGCCTCTGGTGTGTTGGATCGTTTCAATTATTCCAATCACTAGTTTCCAACTCGTTAAGAGCTTTAACCTCAGCTTCCAGTTTGTAGCTCTGCCTGAGAAACTCCTCATACATCAGTCTTTTTGATGTCATTTGCTTGTCGTTATTCCCACAATGAGCCGTGAATCGAACACGAGCGTGCCACCAGGGGGTGTCAGAGCTGTGATGGCCGAGTGGTTAAGGCGTTGGACTCGAAATCCAATGGGGTTTCCCCGCGCAGGTTCAAACCCTGCTCACAGCGAAGGAACAACAGCTGAACCAAGATAAGAGGGAAGTAGTAACATAAAATGTGTCGTAAAGCTGTGAGAGTCCAATGAAGTCTTCCTTGTGGTTGATGCTCGTTTGGGAGATACTGTGTATTTTGAACTCATTTTCAGTGTCTTCCTGTATGACTCATGGCTAGTTTCTCTTTGTAAGCCGTGTTAAACCAATGGGACCAATGTAACTTTCTTCTGTTTTGAGTTTTGTGCAGAACTTGAAGTCATGGTCCTGATCACAGAGTTGAATGAAGACGCTGCTCAAATTGTTATTGTGATTTATGTTTTAGAAAAAATGGTAGAAATGGTAAAAATCAAAAATGATGCTCTGTCTTTGTCAAAATGTATAAAATGCTGAAGACTTAATACTCAGTAGATTTAGAGAATGGAAGCTTTTCATAATCTTCTGTTTCAATGAACGGGGCTTGAGACTTAATAATGGACTTGGTGTTTCAAATGATCCTCCTTACAATCCTGTTGATGTTGACGCTGTTGGCAATCTAAGGAATGTAAATGAAGGTCTGTGCAGAGGAGCTGAGCCAACGCGTGGCCTAATTCCTTGTTGCAAGTTAAAAAAAAGTTGAATCAATCGACTGTTTTTCAGCTTTAGTTCATGCGGTTTTAACAAAGAAAGCAGATTTAACCGATTTATGATTTATGGATGTTTCCTTTCTCGTCATCCAACAAGTGACTGATTACTGTCAGGGTGAAGTCTGTAAACAGCTGTGATGGCCGAGTGGTTAAGGCGTTGGACTTGAAATCCAATGGGGTTTCCCCGCGCAGGTTCAAGCCCTGCTCACAGCGAAGAAGCTACGTCTTTGCAAGTCCATGTTTATGATCAGAATATAATGTACGGTGCAACAGAGCTGCTCAGGCAACACACACTAAGATGATGTAAAATGTTAAGAAGTCTTTTTCATCAAATGACAGTTACATCAAACATAAACTGACATAGTAAAAAAGAAACTGACATAGTAAAAACTAAATTGACATTGTGAAACAAACATCTGACAATGTAAGAAAACTCACATTGTAAAAAAACCTCTGACATCAAAAAAACTGAAATTGTCATCATGGGTTCATGTGAACGTGGTAACCTCAATAAGCTTCTTAACCCTTGTGCTGCCTTGCCGGGTCATATTGACCCAGTGGACCGGGTCTTCTCCACAAGGGTTAAGGCTTCTTCATACTAGCAGTCCTACAGCGCAGACCCGTTCTCCACAGGGATGGAGAGACTTATCTGTCTGGCGGCTTATGTAACGTGGTGCTGCACACCAGCTGTGATGGCCGAGTGGTTAAGGCGTTGGACTTGAAATCCAATGGGGTTTCCCCGCGCAGGTTCAAACCCTGCTCACAGCGTATGGAGTCTAAACAGTGACAGAAGGACTTGAACTTGTTGTTTCACGCTTTTGTTTAATGATGTCAGTTTAAGGGGAGGGGCCAGGAGAGCGTGATTGGTGTATAATCTGCATACTAATGAGAGGACGGGCTCCTCTCGTCCAATCAGAGCCCTCCGGCATCACCGCTAACCTACAGCGACGTCCTCCACGAGTTCTTGTACTCTTGAACAGCGTCTGTCTCTGTTTGTTTGCTCACACAGAACCGGGCTGCGTTACATTGAACTGACGTTATGTTAGTCTGGCAGAGGTCCGCTGGAACCAGGTTGCATCATGGTGGAAAGAGAGCAAACAGCGACACACTTAAGCAGACAGCTGCAGTTTGGGAGTTCAGATGAACTCATGAGCAAACAGCATACAAGATCTCGTGGAGGACGTCGCTGTTGGTTTGCGGTGATGCCGGAGGGCTCTGATTGGACGAGAGGACGGCTGGTCCAGGAACAGAGAAGAGTGACGGCCTCTCAAACCCCTCCTCTTCACGCCAAACCAGAGACAGACAGTTGAAACCGGAAAACCTGACACCATAACATGTGACATCGTAAATTGCCATTGATTTGATGCCAAATCCTGCTGTCACTGTTCTGCCAGAGAGGATGTAAGTAACGTGCATCTTCTAACAAAGTCCAAGAGGCTACGTTAAGTCAAAGTAAATATTATACATGTTTTAATCTGAACAAGCAAAGTTTTCCAACCACAGAGAACGCCAACGTTTCTCATGTTTCCTACAAGCAGTCGCCAGTCGACATCCAGCACGCCATGCGTGCACGGGGACAGAGCTGCGATGGCCGAGTGGATAAGGTGTTGGACTCGAAATCCAATGGGGTTTTCTCGCGCAGGTTCAAGTTCTGCTCACAGCGATGGAACAGTGTCTTTGTTAGATTTCCATACAGACACTCCAACATAAGGAGTAAAATATGCATCGTAAAGCCGTGACATTCGAAACTGTTTCATTTATTTGTTGTCTAATTTAAAAAATCACTGTCTGTCCTAATTCTAAATATAGTTCAGCAACAAAACCAGCCGCAGTCGAACGTCTGCTTTCAAACAGACTGATGATGGTTATTTGGAGATTAAACATATGGTAATGTGCAATGAAACTGCAATGAGAGATAATAACAGTGACAGCAGTAATCTGTGGCAGGCTGCTTTTAATGCTCTGGCCTGTTGCTTTGTCACTTCATCAGCTTGACAGATTAGGTTTCATTTGTATCTAATTGTTGACTGTGTTATGTGTTGTTGGTGAATTCTTCTGTGTAAATCTAAATGAGCAAACTTCAGATCCTTTATTCAAGTCATGCTGGCAGCTTAGCGAGGCTGTACGTTAAGTACGTCAACGTCGATGCTTCCTTTTCTCCCGGCTTCAGACTAAAACCTGTACGAATCTCAAAACCGTCCCCATTTCAAATGTGAAGACAGCAGAAGACAATGTGATCATGTTGATGTTGTCAGACGACATCACGATTATAAACTATACACATAAAGGTTCACGCTACACGGGGGAGGGGGGAGTCAAACCCATGACCTTCTAGTTGTACCTCTCACCTCCTCAAAGCTTCGATGTGTGTCGTAACAGTCATTTGATGGAGAATAATTACTTTTTTAACGAGATTTCTTAACACTTTACATCATCTTAGCCCGAGCAGCTCTGTTGCATCGTACTTTGTATTCTGATCATAAACATGAACTTGCAAAGATATATTTCCTTCGCTGTGAGGAGGGTTTGAACAACGCGGGGATTTCCCATTGGATTTCAAGTCCAACGCCTTAACCACTCGGCCATCACAGCTGTTGTTCTTCACGTGGAGTCTTTCCTGCAACTAACTAAGCGACCAACCAGCAGAGCAGACGATCTACTTCCTGTTTACACCCCCTGATGCGTTTTCCGGCGAGATTATTTCTGAAACGGTGATAAAACCCTTGTTTGTGTTTCAGATCAGATCAATACGATTTTGGGGGTATTTCTGTTTCCAGTTGAGTTGATAACACAAGATGCAAAGGAGAAGCAATAATAAGGATTCAGTGAGAACCAGAGCAGCAGAACATCTACACATTTCACCTTTAACATAAGTCCCAGTGGAGATCAAAACTGAAGCCTCTGCAGGGTTAGACACCGAGCTGCAGAGGAAACGGGACCCCTAACCCTCGCAGAGTTAGTACCACACTTTATCCGCCCAGCATCCCTGCAATTAAGTTAAATGGGCACACAAACCATATTGCTAATGTTTTTCATGCAGCCAGAGCCCCAGAGAAGTGTGGAGATTGCAAAATCCATCAGTGAAATTGCACGCTGACATGCCCCACTAAGTTTGACTGCACGACGCAGCTCACTTATCCAAAATGCATCCAATATACAGATACGTCCAAACGCATGACGTGTCATCAGAACCCCGCTGACAGACCCGTCACACGCAGCAGCTGTTTGTTGCATGTTGCAGGATCATAATCCTCAGTGAAAGCGGGACAATCGAATGTTTTCTCCGGCGAGATTTTACAGCCAGCAAATGACAGTTTGTTAAATTAGACTGAAAATCCAGCAGAAGGGGATTTTACAGCCAAATGTTTTTGTTGTGTTGTTGTTCACCCTGTCATCTGCACACAGACAGAAATCCTTATTAACAAAGTCATTTCATTATGTGCTCAACAGACTTTACCCAACAGCTCCTGACAAGAAGCTAAAATAATGTTGCTCACTGTTTTCATCAGAAAAAACTATAGATTTTTATTTAGTTTTATGTTTTAACCCGAGTCAGAAAAACATTTTACTTTTTACATTTAAACACTGTCATTAAAATGTTGTTTAAACAATATCCCTGCTCTGTCAGCAGTGTTGCATGAAGTGGATGTGTCGTCTAGGTGTATTCTCGTGGCGTGTAGGATCATGTTAGCCACATTCTCTCAGCTGCAACCACAAACGCACAAAACACAAGTACAAAAACATAATTTAGCGGTAAAACGTAGAAAGATTTGGTGCTTTGGTCAGTCTCAGGGATACAAAAGCACAATGTCTTGCAAGAGTCTTTTCTATTGGTGACGTCATTTTCTGAGAGATCTGATTGGTCAGTAAGAAGTGAACCACCGTCGTAGGGCTGAAAACCCAGAGTTGAGGCTGAAGTTAGCTCGCCGACCGTGGTGCTACGGGCCTGTGCTGTGCGTTCAGAGAGCTAAACAGAGCGGCCTGCTGTTTGAGGAGAAGATGCCACCTTCTGTTTCTAAAAAACGACAGCTGGCATTAAAGTACAGCTCGTTGTTGGACGCAGTGGAAGGCGGCATTAGCTAAGTGCATTCTGGCCCTAAAATAGTGCGATTTGAGTGATGATTTTTCTGGAAGCGTTTGTTTTGTTCAAAGAGGACACACATTGAAAAGGCCAGTGGGTCATTAATGAGAGTGGAATGGGCTTAGCGCACTTTGAATAACCAGTGGATTTAATACAAAAGCCATCATGGAGTAATCTGCAGCATTTACTGAGGATTAGCATGTGGAGAACAATGCCAGTTTTAATCCTTGAAGGCTGACCTGTTGCCCAGACGGCTGTAATTATGATTGTCAGAGCTCACACCACAATGAGACATTTCAGTTATGCACATACATGCGAACGGTACAGAGTGTTTTCAGGTTTGTTAGACTTTTGCTCCACCAAAGGAGATGCACAGCAACTTTGTGTAAATACACTTAAAGCTGCTTTGTACAAAGTTGGATTTTATAATTCTGTCCCCGTTCAGTTCTGGTATTTTGTAGTTATTAGTTGTAAATTGTTGTTCTTTTACTGCTTCTGTGTACTTGCTGAGGTTTCACACAGGTTTAGCAATGCTAGCAGCGAGCCATACTTAAATATCTTACCAATTATGGGATGGATTGCCATGAAACTGGCTACAGGACATTCATGCCATCATCTAAATGTTTAATTTGTTCATTAATTTGGTTGATGATCAAACACAAACAAGCCTCAGCTGTACTTTGTGTTTAGCCCTAATTAGCAAATGTTAGCATGCTAACTAAGATGAACACGGTAAAAAATTACACCTGCTAAGCATCAGTATTAGCAACATTAGCATGCAGACGTTAGCCTCTAGCTTAAAGCACTTACTTTCACTTGCATCAGCTGTATTTTTTGTTTAGCACTTTAGCGAATGTCCGCATGCTAACTAAGATGAACATGGTAAACATTGTCTGCTTAACATTACATCTGCTAAATTAGCAACATTAGCATGCAGATGTTAGCATCTATCTTAAAGCACTTACTTTTGCTAGTATTAGCTTTACTTTGTGTTTAATCCTAATTAGCAAATGTTCACATGCTAACTAAGATGAACACGATAAACATTAAACCTGCTAAACACCAGCATTAGCAACATTAGCATGCAGATGTTAGCATATAGCTAAAAGCACTTACTTATGCTAGGATGGCTGAGTTTATGCTTTTCTAAATCAAATCTAAGGATAATAATGATAATAATCTTTATTTATAGAGCGCTTTTCTAAAACCACATTACAAAGTGCTTCACATGAGGCAACAACTTCACAACAAGCTGATCATTAACATTTTCCAATTAATTAACAATAAATTAAACCAGCAAAAGGGCACTAATAATTAGGCAAAGATAAATAAACCTGCAGTGACCCAACTTGAGTTTGATTGCGATGAATAAGATTAAAGTATTGACCGCATGATCTTACACCAAATTTATTTCTTTAACCCACAACTAAAGAGAAAATTCATTATTTTAATAAAACATTTAAACAGAAAATAATTTGTTATCCCCCTCTGGGATTCAGTCTAACAATGTGACCATTAACATATAATAAAGTTGCTATAAACACACTTAAGTTCCTATGAAATACACTGCAGGAGGATTGTAGTCATTTAATAATTAACAAATTAATAATAACACACCAGACTGTAGCTCTTCCTGAATAGCTTTAAAGCGAAATTACTATAACGTGAAGTAGTAACTTTAATATCACAGCAGAACTGTAAGCTCACATAAGAATCCAATGTGTATATATTTATAATATATTAAAATAAAATGCCATAAAGTACAAAACACAAAACACAACTGGACAAAACAGAGACAAGGAACCTGTAGAGGATGTTTATAAGGATGCCTGCTGTACTAACCTTTGCACCTCCTCCTCCTCCTCTTCCTCTTGGACTTTCCTGTCACATCACGGTCTGACCTCTCCATGTTCCTGCTGCAGGTCCCGTGCACCCCCCACCCCCTGCCCCCCCACGTAGTCTGTCCTCTGCTGCTTCTTCTTCTTCTTCTTGTTCCTGTCTGAGGATTCAGAGCAGGCTCTGCAGCGGGGAAGCCCTGCACAGGGACTGGCTTCTCCCCCCCGCTGCTGCAGGCTTTTCAGGAGGCAGGCGGCTGTTCAGGCTGCGACGTCATGAGCAGAGGAAGAGCTCTGGTTCATCTCAGCATCTATAATATTCACCATCTAAACATATATATACATATTTATACTATGTGACATCACGTTCATTCAGCTTGCAGCCAGGGAGAATAAGAAATCTCAATGTGGTTCAATCCAGAATTGGTTTCCAGAGATGATTTGGTAAAGAATAAGAATAAGAATTCTGTGGCAATTAAGACTTATTATATCCAAAATCCTAAAGTCTGCAGTCCTGGTGTCAGTTATGATAACTGGACAGACAAATGGTAAATGGCAATTGACATGCAGGGAGGAACCGGGGATTGAACCACCAACCCTGGGGTTAATAGACGACCTGCTCAATGACTACATAAACCAAAAACCTACAGTAAGAAACAAAAAGACATGTCTTCATTTTGAGCGTGTATTATCATTATTTTGTCATCTTAATTATTCTCAGACTGTATTTTCCTTTTTTTTATTTATTTATTCTTCACTACAACCAATGTCTTCCCCATAACTGTTGTTGTTTTGTGAGACGGAGAGCAAGAGGAGGCGTAGCGACTTCACCTGTGGCTGAAATATTTGCAAAAACTTCCATAAAAGGAATTTTAAAAATAAAAGATTGCATAGTTAAATAAAGAGGCCGATCATGAACCATAATGCAAGATAGATGTAATATGTTCAGAAAGTATGGAGTCCAATCACACAAGTTGCCTGTGGAGGTCACAGTGTTGTTGTTACTTTCTAGGTTAAATCCAGCAGTACAGACTCAAACGTCTGTTTAAACCCACAGAACCTGCTTTCAGACTCTCGTTTGACCCCAGAGTTTTCAGGAGACATTGAATGTAACATGAAGCATCACAGAAGAGCAGACACAGATATATAAACAATATATAACAATATAAAATACCAGACCTGCTGCTGCAACTTGGACTCTTCACCTCCCTGTTTTGCATCATAATGCCAACTTTACACGATCGTCCCCACCTCCAATTAACAGCAGCTGTTTAATCCCTGTCAGTCACCTTCCTCAAACTGATAATCTGGCTGCGTTACATCCAAGCTAAGGTTCAAATCGCCATTTTATTGTTTTATCTCCAGGTGTCATGAAGTAACTCTGAGGGCAGCAGCCTGAGAGGAGGAGGAACTGGTGGAGGATTGTTCCTCTAACCTGTAGCTGGAGATCTTAATGTTGTAGAAACAACAAGTCGTGCTTTTACTTGCTGAAACGTCATCGTAGCGATTTCCTGAACTTTCTGTGTCTTACAGTAGATGTGATGAACAGAGTTTCCAGTCTTTATGCTAAGCTAACATGCTGGCTCTGACTGCATATTGAGTGTGCAGACATGAGTTGAGGATGCAAAATGTAAAAGACAACATCTTTATTACCATCAGAGGTTTAGATTTAGCTTTCTGAAGGCTACATAAGAGCAGAGGCACACTGGTGGGTGTTGTTCCTACATTTTAAATCCCTTAAAGCATCCATTCATGTTTCCAAAACCTCTTTAAAGTATAGTTGTATTTGTCTCACATTGAAAACTTTCCTGGGAAAGTAATAATAACAACAACACGTGCACCATCTCCTCCTGCTGTTCACTCTGTTGAGCTGAGACGCAGGATATTACTGCGTATGATGACAAACCTTTGATCGATCGACTGTATTTCAGACCCCACAGGGCAGCGAGAATGAAGTGCTCTCCAAAATGAGCTCAACATCCCAGCAAATAGGACCTGGTGCACTCCTGAGGCCCCACATTGTCCTGTACATTACATCCATCTCACTGCTTCCTCGGTGCAGAGGCCTGCAGGCTCGTCTCTGCAGCATGTACTGCATTAATGACTTGTTGAGTCTGTTGTGTTGTTTTACACAATTACCATATTTATGTTCTCTTTCTTCTTCTTCTTCTTCTTCTTCTTCTCAGTCCACACTTTCTGCTCCTGTGAGTGTTTTAAGTGATCTTTGCTTTATTCTGATGCTGTATGTTTTTAATTGGAAGTCCTTGTGAAACGTTTGTGCAGCCTTAGATTCACGCTGCTGTCTGTCCCCACAAGGGGGCGCCAAAATGAGAAAATGTCATATATACACATCTCATATATATATACACACACACACACATTTATAAATACATATAAGATGTGTATGTATATATGAGATGTGTTTTTATGATTAAATGTATGTGTGAAACATTTTCTCATTTTGGCGCCCCCTTGTGGAGACAGATCTTATATGTATTTATATATGTATATATATGTGTATTTATATATATATACATATATAAATACATATAAGATGTGTATATATGATTACATTTATCATAATATATACATAATATAGAGATATATAAATATATATATATACACATCCTTTCTTTACTTCTACTTATCCACCCTCACGTCTGTGACACACGTCATTTCTTGCCTTTTCTTCTTCCTCTCGTTTCTTTTTTCCTGTTGGCTTCCTGTGTGTGTGTGTGTGTGTGTGTGTGTGTGTGTGTGTGGATGAGGGGTGCGTTAGGTTTATTGTTTCTGAGAGCGACGCCGTGAAGCCAGCCACCCTGGTCACGCCTGAGCGGAGCTGTGAAATAAGGATCAGGCCGTGATTAGGTTGATTAGATCCCATGAATATTTGAAAGGCGAAACAAATTGCTGATTAAATCCTTACTGGTGGTTTCCTTCTTGACAGACTGGGAGATCATATCACACATCTCCCAGATGACTGACTGTACTGTACTGGAACGTTTTCACATCTTATCACCACATAGCTGTAATTATATGTTAATTGTTTTAATGACGGTAGGTGGTCGTATCTGTGGTGGTTTATGGCTGAAACACCAACAGATATTCTCCTAAACTACGGATGCTAGCTGACATTTTATCTATGTAACAATAAATCACTGATGCAAACGTGTGTGTAAGAAGTAAAGATCCTTTTACTTAAGTCAAAGTACCAACACAAGCGTGTAAAGATGCTCATTGCAAGTGCAACTTCTGGATTAGCAGGATGTTCTTTGAGTGTTAAAAGGAAAATGATTTGTTGTGCTGCAGAGTTTTCCTCACAGGAAACAGCTGAAAGCTGCATTAAGGGACACATGAAGCACTGGCGGCTCCACGTGGCAGCCAGAGGTAACTGCGTGAAGTCCGTGGACTTCTTGTACACTATGTGGGCAGCATGGATGCAAACTAAGACAAGTTTTCATTAATACTTTAACTTCATGCACAACTTCCTTTTAAACAGTTTGACACAATGAGCTTTTATGACCCGTTTGTTTGACAGTATTCTGTCACGTTGACAACTTTACATTTACCTGTGCCTCCTCACATTATAAATGCACAACATCCAGTTTTTAAAGGAGAAAAAATGCAACTTGGCTGGTAATTCTCCCATTTATAAAACCTCCTTTAACCTTTAACAGACACACCGCTGTTAATTAGACTTTACTTGTGATTTGTATGTATATAGATGTGTGATTTCTTTGTATATATTGATGAGGACGAGGAGTAGAGAGGACAATAAATGAACATTTCCGGTGTCAAAAAGAGATATTTTGTCACGTAAACAGAAACAGACGCAGAATAAGCTGGTGAAATGCTTGTATTGCTTTAATAAAGTCATTCAATTATAAAAAAATTAAAAAATATATGTATATAAATGATGATACATTTTAATTTAAATTTCATTTTTATAAACTCTTTAGTGAATCACTTAAGTAGTTCACTTGTTAATACAACGCCTGAGGCACAGAAAGTAGCCGCATCTTCGCACATGCGCAGAACAACTTAAGTTCCGGAAACCTGTTGCACAGAACAAATCGGGTTTCCTGTAAAAAAAAAAAAACATAAAAAAACCCAAATTTGTACCGGAACCCCGATTTGTTCTGCGCGTGCGGTTACTTCCGGTGACCGCATTTCTCCCCCTTTATATGCAGAAATCCAAAACTTCAAGTTAAAAAGATCAAGAACATTTAAAGGTTTATCATTACAAAAACAAAAGCGTGTGTTTATCAAATAAGACATGTTATCTTCTATTTCATAACTAGTTAAACTAAAATAAGATTATTAATTAACCACAACGGTCGCCATCTTGGATACGTAGCGGAAGTGGAGGCACCACCAACGTATGAAAATACGCGGCCGCGGTTGCGATCGTTACGGTTTAAAGTTAAAAAAACACGTTCGTTTTTATTTTAATTAAATAAAGTGAGTAAAGTCAACGCTGGCAGATATTTCGGCACGCGGGCAGTGGCGGTAAAATGTCCCGCCAATAAAAAGAGGACGAAGACGAGGCTGTCAACGGTTCCGATCGTCATTTCCGGTAAGCGCGGTATTTTATTTGATTTACGATACATTTTCATTTAAATTTCAATAAAAAAAAAACTAAACACTAGATTTGGTAGAACAACCAAAGACATAATAAACGTTGAAACCGCATTGACTGCGTTGGATCGTTGCTGCGATACGTCATCGCGTCCGCCATATTGGAAAGGGCAAGACTTCCTGTAAACACAAGAGAACTGCGGCTTTGCTGGATTGAAAACAGCTGATCCATAGTTAATGTGCTCAGTATAAGAGTTTGTGTTTCTTTATTGATGGTTATTACGCCTTATTTTGTATGTTGACAAAACAAATAACCATAGTATTAGGATAAATTCTAAATAATAGTTGAGGTTTTTACTATAAGGCCTCTGGGATTTCTTACCTCTCTGCTGTTTAAATCAAATCAGCAGATTTCACAGTGAAGCATCATCATTGTCTTCGGACTCTGGATTTGTCTAACCTGCCAGGAGTAATGATTTGAAAGTATGCAACATGGTCACTTTGGGGCCTCTTGAACAATGTACAGTCCAGTTATATAAAGCACTTCCTGTTTGATGGCGAAACATCAAAAATATTGATGTAAATGTATTAATAACTGAATCAAAGAGTCAAGACTTATGTCTAAGTCTGGACAAGACACATAAGTGTACCAAATTTGATGACTCTAGGTCAAAGTGAAAGGGGGGGGGCTTTCCTTTTGAAAACTGTAAGTGGAACAGTTGTCATTTAAATAATGATTAGAATTTCTGATGCATTTCTTTTTAGCATTGCGAAAAGTTATATTATTACTACATCATTACTGACCATTTAACATCCTCTTATCTTTTCTTATTACATGTTTTCTCCAGTTTTACTTTTACTTTTGCTGCCTGATTTGATTAATTTGATTTATGTGTATTTTGTTTCAATTTCCTCACAGATTGTGGTCATGATATTAGTTCTTGCCATGTTTGGTTTGAAGGCTGTATTAGAGACTTTTTTTATGGTGTGTAGAATTTTTTCAGTTATGTTTTTATATCCTCTACTTTATGCTATTTATGCGTGTTTTTATATTGCTTTGTGTTTGTTTTTATATTTATCCTTGAATTTAGCATGGTGCTGAAAGGTGTTATACAAATAAACTTGCAATGTCTAAATCAAAAGGGATATTAGTGATCCACGATGTGCTTTTATTTTGAAGAGTTTCCGGTCTCTTGTGGCTAACTCTGCTGACTTGACGCAGCTCTGTTCTGCAGGTGAGATTTTTTTAATATTCAACGTGTATTTTTCTCAGGTTTTAACCTTCTGTCCTGTGAGAGCGCGCTGCGTAACCCGCACATGAAGGTTTAAAGGCTGCGTCGTCGCGTCTGAGTGTCAGATTTGTGAAGTGCAGTGTCGCCATTGTTGTGGTTGTTCTGTTCATCGGTGAACGTTTCCTCTGCGGGTTAGCTAGCTGTTAGCTCATCGGCTAGCTGGGACATAAACTTCCGGTTATACTTTTCAAAGTAAATCAACGCCAGACTCCATGAAAAGAAAAGGCTAGTTAACAGACATTTGACCTGAAGCGTATAAAGTTCAACGCTTCATACGTCGTAGAACACAAGCGTTTAATGAAAGCATATTTCTGTCTGATAGTAAATAAATTCTGCCCGTATCATTTAGCTATTTTCGTTTTAATAACAAGCAAATGCTGATAAATTGTAGTATTTTCCCCCTCTCTTGCTCTGCTTAGCTAACGATAGCTAGCTGCTAACTCAATGAATATTACATTTAACCTGAAATGAATATTACATTTTACCGGTAGGCATTAAATGCTACAAACGTATTTTATTTATACTCTTTTAGGCTATTGCACATTATTCCAAGTCCTATTAACGGGCTGCCTTCGAGTACTATTGGATTGTGCATTAAAATGCACGCTTTTATTTTGAAGTGCGCTGTTCCGGTTTCCGCCGCGTTAACTCTTCAGCTTGACGCAGGTTTCAAAACAGGACCGAGAGGCAGCTGAGCACTGCAGTGTTTCCGAGCACCGTCGCCAGACTCCTCTTGGACTTCTCTCGGGTTTTTGTTGTTTGTTTGTCTCGACGAAGCTCCTCCTTTCCTGATTTCTATTTATTTATTTACATAGATCTAGGGATTTAAACAAATATATTAAACCACTAAATGACCTGCTGGGAGGACAGCTGGTGCGTGATAACATGGAGGGGGGGGGGGGCGATGCCCTTGACTTGGAGAGGAGGAGTTAGGAGGAGATGGGGGGGCACCATCGTCTGATGTACCGAAAGAAGTGCCATTGTAACTGCGCGGTCTTCACTGGCAGGGTCTGCAGGGATGCGGTGCACGCCCAGCAGGTTCATCTCATCCCCGCCGTCCGCGGAGCAGCAGCGTCCCGCTGAGAGAAGCCGTCCGCTGGATATGTCGTGCATCTGCAGGGAGCCCTGGCCCCGGAGCTCCGCGGGGCGAGCTGAGGAGGCCTGAGCGGTCTCCACCTCCGGATTACATGGTGGCAGAAGGCAAGTGTGCATGACAAGATAAACAAAGCCAGAGGCTGCACTGCAGATAAGCCCAAGCTGTGAGTCCACTCTCTCTGTGGTTTGCTTCCTGTGGGGCCTGACTGTCTTTGTGGGAGTAGATGTACCCATTAATAATGCGTGTGATGGGCAGCAGCCCCTGAACTGAAAACAAAAGGCTTGGATCTTGGCCGATTTATCCTTCTAACCCTTAAAAACAAGGTGGGTTTGACTGGAAATAATGGCCGACCACGAAGACGCCGAGTTGTCCGAGTCCCTTCAGAAGGAAGACGGGTTTTCCAGCGAGCCGGAGGAGCCCAACTTCAAATCTAAAAGTTTGCCTATTTTAAATGAAGAAGCGCCTCAAGAGGAAACCTTGCTGGCTGGTTCTGTGCGGATGTCCATAACGGCGGAGGAGAGCGCAGAATTCATCCAGCCACCGGCCAAGGCCCAGTCCTTTGAGGCGGAGTCCCCGACCAGAACCAACTACCCGCCCAAGCCGGGGAAGTCGGCGCTGAACCGGCCGAGTTCGTACATGGAGAACACCGAGACCCGCAGGAGTAAAAACATGGCGAGAAGGAAGCCCCCGGGGTTTTTCACTTCCCGGCTGGCTCAGATCCGCCTGCCCACCAGGAAGTTCCTGAGCGTCATCTTGCAGGACTCCCGCTGTTTCCTGTTCTGCATGTGCTACCTGACCTTCATCCAGTCGCTCATGGTGTCCGGCTACCTCAGCAGCGTCATCACCACCATAGAGAAGAGGTACAGCCTGAGGAGCTCCGAGTCCGGCCTCCTCGTCAGCTGCTTCGACATAGGGAGCCTCCTAGTGGTCGTCTTTATCAGCTACTTCGGTGGGCGTGGCCAGAGGCCTCGCTGGCTGGCGGTGGGCGGGGTTTTAATCGCCGTGGGCGCCGCCCTCTTCTCCTTACCTCACTTCATCTCCCCGGCCTACCAGATCCAGGAGGTCAACTCGTCCTCCGGCAACGAGGGCCTGTGCATGAACAGCAACGCCAGCGGCAGGGACCGCGTCGACATCACTTCCTGTCCCCGAGACCAGGAGGGCAACGAGCACAACCTGTACGTGGCGCTGTTCGTCATCGCCCAGATCCTGGTGGGCATGGGGTCCACGCCCATCTACACGCTGGGACCCACCTACCTGGACGACAACGTCAAGAAGGAGAACGCCTCGCTGTATCTAGGTGAGTTATCACGTTCTGCTTCTCAAAATCCACCAATCGGTGACGTGTGATTGGTTTTTGTTGTTAGAATCAGGTGACGATCACCTGTAAATCGTCCTCCTGAAGAAGCTGCGCAGTAGATTCAAAGTTCTTACCGGTGAATCAGACGATTTATGGTTCCTCGTGTTTAAAAACATGGTAAAATTAGTGCTTTTCTGCCTTAACGGTTCCCAAAGTGTTTACAGATTGATCTCATTCACACACCGAGCTGCCATGCAAGCTGCTGGCATCCATTGGGGGCAACTCAGGGTTCAGTGTCTCGCATGTGGACAGGAGGAGCCGGGGATCGAACCGTCAACCTTGACGACTGATGCCCAGCACTGATCCTCCAGCACGACGCATCACCTGGAAATCGGCCTATTTCTGATCA
Source organism: Nannoperca australis (assembly GCA_036023655.1). NCBI lineage: Eukaryota > Metazoa > Chordata > Actinopteri > Centrarchiformes > Percichthyidae > Nannoperca > Nannoperca australis. Next base: position 24,352 of record JAVQJD010010694.1, read on the forward strand.
AATATGTCTGAATTCACACCCTCTGTTTGAGGTTAGCTGTTCACAGCTGCCGCTCCCCACTAGGACTGCAACTAGCTAACGATTACTTTCATTATCGAGGAATCTGTTTATTTTATAGTCTCTAAAGTATAAAAACGGTCAGAAACGACCAGTAAAAAGCAGCAAATCTTCCCGTTCGAGAAGCTGGAAGCTGCAAATGTTTAACATTTTTACTTGAAAATGACAAACGATTATTTGATTTTCAAAAGAGTTGGCGATTCATTTTGTTTCGATCGACTAATCGTTGCAGCTCTGCTCCCGTCTAAACTTGTAAAACTGATTCGCTACATGGCCAAAAGTCTGTGGACACCTGAAGATTGCACAGGAAGTCTGAAAGCAACCGCACAGACTTCCTGTGGACCCCGTCCCTGCCGGCGCCACGGCCTACATGTGAGCCACTTGATCCGCAGCCAAATCAACTGCTTGACCTCCAAACTGCCCCCCCCCACCCCCCAGCCCTTTCCCTTTTCACATGCTTCCCCAGAAGTTCTCGCCCCAGTGGGCTCAAACAACGAGAAGCCTAATTAAACCAACAATGAGAGCTGGGTTATGAAAGCGAGTTTGGGGGGGGGGGGGCTTATGTGCATTCCTGTTGTTGTCGGGGGGGGGGGGGGCTTTTTAAAACAACCAGTGTAACAAAAAAAGAGGCTTTGATCGGCGGAGCAGCTGGTTGATTGGACACTTTCCAGGTTGTAGCATAGAAACGTTAATGCTCTTTGCAAAATGCAGGAAACTAATTGGTCCTAATTGGATGACGAGAAAAGACAAAACCGCAAATTCCCATACGTGGTAACTCTGCTGCGTGGCCACAAGTGTGCGGACACGGACACTTCAACATCTCACCCAACGTTTGAGTCGCTAGAAGTTTGGTTTAGTTTTATTTTGATTTCAGTGAGTCTCCCGACTTCACGAAGGTGCTGTACTAAACATTTAAATAAAGATTCAAAAGCATTTTGTGAGAGAACAACGTTCCCTTAAATACACACACACACACACACACACACACATAGAAACAATTGTGCCGACGTGATCTTGCGGAAGCATTGACGTCGTGCTGTTGTGGTCGGCAGGTTCGGTTTTACAATAAACACACTGTACTGAGGTTTCGGGGGTTTTCAGCTTGAAATGCTCCCAAACTTTTGACACTTTCTGTGGCCCGTCACTGTTTTCTCTACCTTTCTTCGTTTTCCATCAACTCACGTCTACCATACGTACCCATCCTCTGTGCGGCAGTAATATTCTCCCAACAGACGATTAGTGATCGAGTTCCTGGAGGAATCGTTTCAGCCCGGCTGTGGAGACATCCTCGTGTCCGGATGGGGACACCTTTACCTTCTCATCTAGTGCCGAAACCACTGGTCAATTCATCGATTGGTTGATTGTCAGAAAAGTAATCAACAACCCCGTTGATTTAACAATCAGCGAATAATCATTTATCAAACAAAAGCACCACAACTTCTTCTGAAGTGTATTTCCTGCTGCTCTGTTTCAAATCCTTGAAATCGATTTTTAATTGATTCATCCAGACGAATTAAATCGTTAGTTGCAGATCAAACTTCATGGACTTCATGATCGTACGCATCTTTCTACACTACAACAAAAATCACAATTCAGCTTCTGTTGTTGTTGTTGTTGTTGGTTGCCAGTGTTTGTGCCAGTGTTTGCCTGGCAGGACCAGTAAACGTTGGTATGCAGTTGCTTTTGTGAGTGATGAATGAAGACGTGTGTTTACGGAGCCGGTGTCGCGCTCGGCAGCAGAAGTGCGTCGCTGTGGTCACTCGCTCGGGTTTAATGGCGGCCGACGGCTTCTCCAGTCGCTGGAATGAGGACGTCGGGAGTTCAGTCCAGGATCCTGAGAAAGTCCGGCCAGTTTCATGCTGGGAAATGTTGTGCAGTTTGCTATTGGTTCCAAAAAGCAGCAGCTATCATGTGAGAGAAACATCCCATGAAAGAACAAATGTACATGTGGAGAACAACTCCTTCAAACTGAAATATTAATAGTGGATAGAAACGCTCATTCATTCACATTTTCTTTGGCTGGTTTCCTGGAAATTCGGTCACGTTTGAATTTGAGCTGCAACGATTAGTCGATCGAAACAAAATCAATCGCCAACTATTTTGATAATGATTAATTTTACATCAGAAATGTCCAAACATTTGCAGCTTCCAGCTCCTTGAATGTGAAGATTTTTTTTGACAGTAAACAACAAAAGAAACAGTCTGAAGACGTCACTTTGGACTCTGGGAAACAGTGAAAATAATGTGCAGATTCACCGATAATGACAGTAATCGTCAGTTTCACCTCTAGTTTGACTGGAGACTCGACTCCTGTGCATCGCGCGGTGGACTGCAGTAACTAACCCTCTCAGGAGGAAGCAAGCATTTGGTATGAATTACATATTTGGTGCATTGCTTTGCAGGTTTGACTCTCTCCATGTGTTTTGCCTGACTTGAGATCTGCAGTGTGTCTGATACGAACCGTGACCGGTGCACAAAGGGCCGACTGTACACAGATAGGCCTCTTATGCTACTTAGCCTACTTAGGTTCTCGTGTTAGTGGCAGAACAAGAGATGAGCGGAGGCGGGTGATGTCTTTAGTAAATCTGCAGCCGCACTGTGGATTCAGCAGGAACGCCGTCCTGGAGGAGCGCTGCTGGACTCGTTTGGCCCGCTGCTTTATCTCTGCAGACACAGATTTATGGAGTGCTTACAAAAGCAGAAAGGAGGGGGGGGGGGGGTTCCTGGCACAGGCTCGCACTGCAAACCCAAAATCAATGGGTATCATTTGTCTGGTAATCCTTTTGTCAGATCAAAGGTGTCTGGTGGTTGTTATTCACACAAGACGTGGAACATGTGGGCAGTGACCCGTCCAGCCTCCAGGTGCTGGCTGCAGGTGTTTCCCAGGTGTGGATGGAGCTGGCTTTGTGCAATCAATCGATACGATCAGTGGCAGTAGCACCAATGTATAATGCTGATACTGATGAAAGTGCTGCTTCTACCACAGAATGGAGCGTTTTGCAGACAAATCTCTATCAGTGTCTTATGAATAATCAGAAATTAGGGTTGAAGTCATTCACTACCAGTTTCTCAGAGGATCTTCTCCACTAATGTTGATCAGTTTTTACTCCGAACTTTGATCACTGACTACATTCACAGTTTTGAGTGTACGTACGGGTGCAGGAAACACTTGCTGTCTGCGGTCGCACAAACCTTCTGCTCCATTTTGGCCCTGCTTGTTGTTTTTTCCTTGTTTTCTTGTGTTAGCCTACATATGAGATCATGCCCAGAGGCGTAGCAGACATCCATTAGAATAATTCAGCACAATACTGCTGTGTAACCCCAATAAGCGACGCTCTGTTTGGCTCCTCCGTGCTGCAGCCACTTGAAATTTTAATGTGCCAGCTCAGAGACGCAGTATGGTCCTCGCTGGGTTTAACAGCGCCAGTGTTTGGCACGCGTTGTCATGTTCCTGCGCTGCACGTGTGACCTCAGAAATGTGGTTTTCAGTTGTTGTTTTTTTTGGAGCAGCAGAGGTTGTAATTCATGTTGTGTAAAACTCACAGAGCTGTTTCTGTAGTTAATGCATGTTCCGCTGATACAAACAGGGCACAACTCTGGGTACATCCATGCAAGGAGAGACAGGAAACTGTGCAAAAGAGACACTTAAATTAAATTATATTAAACAGATACAACCACCTAAACATACAGAAGCTGTGGTAGTGGATGCCAGGAGCAGGTAACCTGATGTTTGTCTGCGTTTGCACGTCGATGGAAGAAGTATGTCGGTTTAAGAGTTGTTATTTCTCTTACTAGAACTCGTGGAGCTCGTCAGGGGTTCCTGCAGAGAGCACGACACCAGAGCGGCAGTATCTAAAATGCTAAATGGTAATAATACAAAGGAGATATGGTTGGTAATTGTGAAACCAGGCCGTCATCGGAGTCGCTGCTCTCTCACATCTAGAGCTTTGTTTAACGTTAGAAAAGCTGCACGAGGTGCGGAAACAATTGGCCCATTTAATGGATTAGTCAGCCGACATGGACTCCTTGGTCGTTGATCAAGCAACACTGACGCATATTGAACAACGGCAAACGCAGCTTGAGCTGCACGACTGAGAGTTTGCAGAATTGATTGAGTATTTCTGAGCTCCGGAGGGATTGTTTACCTTTTTGTAAGACATAAGAAGTTCATCTACAGCTCACCAACGTGAGGGGAAACCTTTACACCTCAGTCTCGCTGTCCCCACTCGGGTGCTTTATGCCCAAATAGAAAAGCAGACCTAAACAGGGGAATGCACTTTTCTTTCTGTAAGCCTCGACGTGGCTCGGCTCCCGGTTGAATTCTTCACCAGCCTGAATAAATCTGTGCCCCCTGAGCTCCTCCAGCGACCCGAGGATCGGGAAAATATCAGCAAGGCTGTTTGCAGATTCCACAATCAGGGGTCTGATGTCGGCGTTGGCAGCTGGAAGTTGCAACAAGACATTGGCGTGTCAGCAGGTTGCCATGAAAACGCCTGTCATCCTGTGTGTGTGTGTGTGTGTGTGTGTGTGTGTGTGTGTGTGTGTGTGTGTGTGTGTGTGTGTGTGTGTGTGTGTGTG
>JAVQJD010010702.1:0-14058 GCA_036023655.1 Nannoperca australis
CCATGCCCTTGGTCAGCTGATCGCTCTTCTCCAGGTTTTCTCTGATGAACGACAGCGTCTCCTGCTCCTGTAACAGCGCACAGAAAAGCCATGACTCAGTGACATTTTACTAGTCAATCAATAACTAATAATAATAATAATCATCCAGTTTGGGGACAATATTTGAGTAAAAGGCTCGTTTGCGACGCTTCCTTCCTCTCCAGCCATGTCTGACCTGCTTGAGTTTCTCCTCTATCTCCCGCTTCCTGGCGGACGCGTCCTCGGTAGGAATCATCCTGGAGGTAATTCCCATCAAAGGACGGTCACCGGGGACTTATTACCGATTAACAGACCGATTTATATCCTAAAAACAACAACAACTACGACCACAAGCTACTGATGTGCTACTAGCTAAAAGCAACGACGTCAAGCTAGGTAGGTTAGCGGTTACAAGACAGTTTTACGGTTGGACTTTCAGAGTAAAACACCCTGCTGTCGAATTTAGAGGCACGACTTTTAATTAAAAGCAACCAAACTGAAAATAACATAACTATCAGGAAGTCAGAATTAACAAACCACCAGCTGGTCTCTTCAAAACGCGTATTTAATATTAAAATGTCAAATTTCATCAGATTTTCGAACATATTGATCCGTGTCCTCCATTCAGAGATATGCAGTTGCCTCCGTCTTCTTACGTACACTCAGAGTGAATATTATATATATATAAACACTTTTTATAAACTATATGCTTTGGTGGGTTACGTTTATCTCAAACTGTACTTCTAAATACAAGATGATATTCAGAGACATTTTCCTCTGCAAAATATTTTATTCTGAAAGTAAAGTCTCCCACGTTCCGGTACGAACGTGAACTTGACACCATTAATTAAGGCGAGGCTTCACTTCCGTGTCCGGCTGGTGATCCAACATTGATAAAATAAAATGTTTTTATACTATTTATTAATTAATCTGTATAATCATGGCGACGATAATAATTTGTGTAACCTGATGCTTTCATACCGAGGACAATAGAAAGCAGGTTACATGCAGTGACCAAAATGAACCGCAGGGAGGCGCTGCAGCTTTCAGGGGGATACAGACAGACAGACATACCCAAAGAGTTCACTATTAAATAAATTAAACCAACAAAGTGTTCACTAATAAATAAATAAAACATTAAAAGCTACTGTTATAATATAAACTTTGGATTCCAGTACAATTTTAGCATCAGCTCCATATTATGAAATATTTCTTCTCCCAGCTTATTTATTTTCACAATAACAGGGTTTATTGCAGGTCATGTCATTTTTTCCTCCTTTTTGGCAGTTTGGCAAACCAATCAACTGGCTCTGACCTTTTTGACTTGATTGACAGACAAAGATTTTGTGATTTATAAAATAAAAAGGTAAATTAATGGGACATAACACATCGTGGAAATACAAAACTATAAATAGTAAAGGTAAAAACAAAATGACCGTCAACAAAAACTCAGTTCATGATTATACTAGATGTGTATTCTCTTCACACGTTGGATCTCCATAGTAAAAATCCCAGACAAAGAAAACAAATCTGATTTCACTTGTTTTTCAGTGAATATGTGCAGAAATAAAAACCAGCACACTGTTCGGAAAAATGTTACAAATGTATTAGCACAATACATATTACATATTTACAAATCTCTTGGAATACTTTACAACCGTGCCTATTATACAAACAAAAAGGTTTGTACAATACCTCTCACAAACTACTCCTTCTGATTTTATCAAGATTAAAGTTAGGACACAAACTAAATAAGATAAACTAAATTAAGTCCCCCAGGGAGCTGCAAGACTACATACACAACAAACTACTGTCAGTTTCATATTTCACTTCTCTACATTCACGCTTCAGTATCAGCTGAAGTCTGTGAGGGTTTATTGCTGAGCTTCAGACCCGCTGTGGAAAACAAGGTGGGACTGACTGAATCACACATTATATTAAAAAGAGAAAAAGAAGAAGGTGTGGTGGACACTAGGGGGTGATCACCTCAGAGTGAGCACGAGGGGAGAGAAGAAGAAAAAGGAAAGTTAGCGGTTGATGTTTTTTACATTTGTTTTGTTGGAAGTAAAGTTCAGAGCCTCGCACTCTCCGTCTGCTCGTTTTCATTCCAATACTTCCACAAAGGTATTTTTATGTTATGTTCGTGTTGCAAAAAGATTTCTTTCTACGTACCCCACTTGCTAAAAGAATATATATATATATATTTATAACAGCATTAAGAATAATGCAAACGTGTTGACACCGCAGAGTGGACTCTACGACTCCTCTTCTTTAGACAGCGCCTGCAGATGAAGAACATGACACACGTGAGAACAAACAACAAATAATAACTGTTCACTAACTTTTACTGAAAATTCCAGTCACCTGTTTGAGGAACTGTCGTCCGAAATAATTGGTAGCCATATTCTTCAGGCTGGTCTTGCCTCCCACTTTGCACCGCACGTAACCATAGAGGTTGGCCCCTTGCAACACCACCCCCATGATCACCACAGGCTGAGAGGACGACAGTCAGAGTCTGAGTGTGACAGAACTGTACGATTTGACAACAATAGAACATTAATAAAGGATGCAGCCGGTAATATTCTGTAGTTATTTTCTTATCAATAAATCCCACGTGTGCATCACAGCCTGATGTCTCTTCTTCCTCTGAGTCATAGAGCTCCACTGTTGCTCCAGAAACTACTAAAAACACATCAGTGACCACTCACACACACACACACACAGTCCTGCTGCCAAATGTGGATTCATCCGCTGCTGAAAATAGTCCCCAACAAACAAACTATTTCCCTTTGTTTGAGAAATGCTTGTTAAATTCTTTTTGAGAGATGAAACAATACATTTGAAAGATTTCTGTCTTCAGTAGGAACTCTATGGAACACAATGATGCTTTTGGTCTTTTTATGGGAGTTGTTGACAATAAGAAAATCACAAAAGAACACCAGGTTTATCCTTCAAAGTTGAGGACTTACCACCCATTTAATCTTGAAGGAAAAGAGGGTGCTGAAAGCAAAGATGACCCAGAGGACCGGACAAACAATCAGCCCGAGCCAGAAGATTCGGGACTCAGAAGTCGACGCTTGTTGCTTCCCAGGACCCTGAAGAAAACAGGATATTGTCCCAGTTAGGACATCTGCAAATGCATTTACCAACCCCATACAGGACAAGAGGTCACTATCATGTGTGGTTGAACAACCAAAAGAAACAGAACAATTACTGTAACACAAAAGCACACATGGAACAAGCTAAGGAGCATCTCACCTTCCTTGACTCAAACACCCAGTGGCTGCGGCCATCGTCATCCACCTGGTTCCACCACCTCAGACCAACCATCAATCTCCCAGTGATGTTCTGTGAATACACGAGACGTGTGGCCTTTAATTAACAGCAGAAATCCTGGTGTTTACTAGAGAAAATGCATCTTGTAAAATGAGTAAAGTCACACCTTTACTGCCCAGAAGTCGCACGAGAGCAGGAGGATGATTGTAACCATGCAGGCGATGAAACTGCTACTGAAAATCTCACAGAGCAAGTACACGAGGACGGCAGTAACTCTGAAGAAGAGGTGGAAGAAGGAGGCCACTGGATGCCTGGTAACAGATTTTAAACAGGTTTAATGCAAAGATGAGCATATTTTACCAGCATTGTAGAATAATTCAGAATGTAAATACTCTTCTTGATTAATCGGTTGGTATAAAAAAGTAAGCAGCAATCCAAAACCCAAATGTCTTGACATTACTATCATCTTCAACAAAGATAAGTCCTACTGTGTGTCAGGTATCTGTGAACTTACTTAATATTTGTCTTCTTTGACCTTTTCCCTGCGTCCTCCTCCGCGTCAAACAGAGACACGTCTTCATCATTGGTATCCTGAGGGATCAATAAGGAACAAGCTAAACCTTCAGACACTCGGAACACATGTTCAATCCAGAGTCCGTATCCTGATTCAAACTACTACACCGCTTTACTGACAGTTTTTGTTTGACATCTCTTATATTCAGTTTAATAAAGTATTGTACGACTTCACATCAGATATAACAGTACACTGTATATAAACACAGTTCTTACAGGCTGCTAACTGTTCAATGCTACGTCCAGTTCAGACATTAGCTTCCTTAAATTAAATATAACTAATATGCAAACAACCAGGTTTCTCGTCGTGAGTGCTGTCGTTCGTTTAACTTGCGAGTGATGTTATTGATAATGATGGGGCGAAGCTAACTTTAGCTAACGTTAGCGTACACTGAAACCTTACAGCTGCTAGCTAGCGTTAGCTGGCCAGCAGCGTAAGTTTAAACACACATATAAAAGCTAAAGATAAACAGTGTCGTGTAAGCTATACTGACATGTTGTTTTGGAAACGTTAACGTGAATCTAAGTTAAAGTTGGCTGTGTAAAAAGGTAAATAGCTACTAAACCTAGCGTACTAGCTTACGTATTAGCAACATTAGCACGACAGATGTTCACCTCAGCTGGGATATATTTCATGTTGACGAGCTAACTTTTCAGTCGTGCTCAGCTCTGTTAGGTGGCGACACATCAGCTGACACGTCCCACACAGCAGACAACATTAAAAACATTCAAAACTGGACACTTACTGCTGCTAGCATGTTGAAATCTGAGCAGGCGCTTCCTGGTTACATGCTCAGTTGGAATACACGTCACCGGACGCGGAGATCAGGTGACCAAAACATGCCACGTATATTCTGACGTCATTGCTGCGTTACCTTTTCATATAAGTGGTTGAATAATACGTTTAATCAGAGAGTTTACCTGTTATAGAGTGGACAGCTTTTAAAATAAAACACTAGAGTTTATTTTAGTGAATGAAAATGAGAGGAATTAATTGTAGTTTCCACATTGATTTGTGTGAGACTACACTTTATTTTAACCCACTGATTAAAAACTCTATCTTGAATTTATACATTAACTACATATGTATGTGATTCTCAGGGTCCTGGTAAGCTGTGAACACAACATGTTATATCTATAGTGACATTTCAGTGAGCGTGTCTCTGCGCAGGACATGTTTATTTGATTATTTCAGCCACGAATCTACAACTTCCTGATTCATCCACCCAATTTTTGTGGTCAATGGGCAGATTTCCCATTTGTCCACAAGATAATCTCCAAAGAAATCCAAAAGGATCCCACAAATGATTTAAGTGAGCCTGTGGTGGGAAAGCTTAAACTGGGAACAGGAACAGACAGCTGTCTTTTTTATAAATGAAGATTCAAATCTTTATTTGCATTCAGAAAATACAGGACCCTCTTGAATTCACAGTGTGAGGAAAAGTAACAGTCGTCCCAAACGTACACAGGAGTGTAAATATGACTTGAGCCCAAATACACATAAAACACAGGCTGCTGTAAATGTTTAATGAGGCCAAGTTTCAGGTAATAAATGTATTGTTGGAAGACAACAGTAGTCTCATGTTGCTGAATTGATCATTGCTGTGCTGCCGTTTTTGAAACAACAGCTCCGTTTTTAGGTGAGGTGGGAGGAGAGGGGCTCTTGAGCAGTAATGGCTGCCCTGGTGCCACCAAGGCCACGACATTCTCCTTCTTGGACAACCAGAAAGCCGGGTAAAGAGGCTCCAGGAACTCTGCCTTGTACTCGTGGATGAGCGTCATGGAGTCATTCACGCCGTAGAAGGCCAGGAGGCCTCGCGTGTAGTCCACATAAACCCCGATACGGGTGAACTTCTCCACACTGAGAGGGGTTTCCACGTCGCTGTGCCATGCGGAGAAGGTGCGGCCGGTCCACTGCAGACACCAGGAGAAGTTGTTCCCTGTGATGCAGCTGTTGCTCTCGGTGCCCTTGCGGTCGATGCTGTTGTAGGTGAGGCCGACGTGCGTTCCCTCGCCGCTGATGTCTGCCTCAAAGTAGTGCCTCCCCAGGTAGAAACTCTCTGCTGCCAGAACTTGGCGCTGGTTCTCAAAGCGCTCAGGTGCGTCAGGATAAGGATGCTGCCAGGGCGTGGTGTTAGTCACCTTCCTGTTCTCTTCTGTCAGGCGCAGGAACTTGTGAGCCGTGTCACCGTCGAAACTCACGTGGGCGGCGTCTGAGGGAGGATTGTGAAAATGTTAGTTTACTTATGTTGTAAGTGTTGTTTAAGACTTCAGTCAGGACTGTAAATACCACGAGGTCACCCAGCTCATATCCTCCACAATGTTTTTATGTTGTCGCAGTCGCACGGGGGTGTTAGTGACCAAAGGTGCGGTTAACAGTTTGATTTGATGAACCAACTTGTCTCCTTTTGTTACATTTCCTAATATTGTAAAGGGTTGATGTTTATTTGGTTTAAGAGGAGACGGTGGGTCCTTGGGGGTGATGGGTGACATGTTTTTGGCATCCAAAGGGGGACACAATGGCAATTCTAAGCAAACCAGGCAGAAACAATGCAGCTGCAGAGTTGTGAATGTCATAGACTCGTGCAGGGTGCACCTGCCGCAGGCTGCTGCATGTTTGAAAAGGACAAACATTAACAGAAAGTGGATACATGGATACATGGGCCTCCAGGACACGTGTGTTTTTCTGTATGCAGGAAGTGGTCAACTTGATTTATCGAAGCCTGTTTAGTAGATCCAGATAAGAAGTGGAACAGGTTTGAGGACTGGACCTAAAAATAAATATCTCAACGCATCATCTTTGCACCAAAATGCATTAAAATGTGCACATTTTATGCTGTGATCTTCTGCTGCAGTGGGATTCTTCACTATTCATATAAATGTAGAAAACACTCACACTTGAGGAAGTCGGCATGTGTCACTGGATCTGGTACAGACATGTTCTGCTTTGCTGCAATAATTTCATGAACTGTTGTCTTTATCCCCACATTGTCTGCAATGGAAGGAAACAAACAAGGTCACACTTTAGATTCAAAGATCTGACTCATGAAGCCTGCAGGTGGTTTGTCGGCATGCTCAGGTACACAGCTGCATACCTGAGCTCTGACACGTGTGAGCACGCCCCGGCTGACGGTTTTTCTTACCATTCTTGCATGTCTCTTTAACTTTCTCTATGTATGCAGACACAAGCATGCCACACAGCTCCTGCGTGGAGTCAACGATCACACGGCTGAAGGATTTCAGACAGTCCATCAGGCCGATGTAAACCCCTGGCAGAGAAATATCAGTGGCTTCTTTCTTCCACTTTAAATACTCCTGCAGAACAAACACATTCAGGGGTAAGAACACGAGGAGTGTTGCAGCCTTCATGACTTTGTCTTTATCTCAGACTTGATCCTTGTGCTATTTGTTACCTGTAAGAAATCCACATCGTTCTTGTTCCGGGACAGCTTCTCCACCTGCGCCTGGGTCTTTCTCAGCTCCGTGCACCTCTGCTCCAGGTGAACCCGGATGCCCTCGGCCTGTTTCAGCGCCTGCTTCTCCTCGGCCTCCAGGATCTCTGTCACCTCCCGTTTCGCCTTCTCCACCAACGCCTGCAGCTCCTCGAACTGGCTCTCGATCACCGCTCGGACCTCCGTCACCGAGTGCTGCAGGAGAGAGGCTTTAGTTTCAGATCACACCGGATGGAGCAAGCAGAGAGAGGAGGGCGCGGAATGCATCAGGTCACAAGATAATTACATAACTGCACACTCATTGAGAGAATACATCACCAGCACACTCAAACACATGGATGTTCCCTCCCACACCTCAGGGAAACCTGTCTGGTATGGGTGCCACCAAAACCTCAAGGCTTCTCAAGCCAAAAATAGCTGCTGCCAAGTTAAGTATTGTGACATTCATGTGACGAACACACAGTGAGCTCGTTTCACATTAGTCACGCGGTGTGTTTACCTCAATAGAAACTGTGTTGAGCTGAAGTTTGTTGATGGCGTTCTCTGCTGCCGTCATCGTCTTCAACATCTCAGTCTGCTTCTCGCCGAGTTCCCTCTGAGGACACGAGACCAGAACAGAATTCAGCAGGTCTCCCGGCAGAAAGGACGACCACGCTGTCGTGCAGAAAACATGCCACATCCTAACATTTGGCAGACGTAAACATTTAGACTGTTTCTTCAGAAAAACAGGGCTGTTTCTCAGTTTCCTGAGAACACAGACACGTTGCTTGTTTTAAGATGAGTCTGACTTCCTCAGGCAGGTTCAGGAGACAGGTTTTCCTTAAAGCACAGACCCTGAGGGCACGTGTAGGGCATCAAATCAAGCTAACCCTAACCCTGACGTTTGTAAAGTTATTACAGAAAGACCCTGAAGTTAAAATATATTGTCCAGTGTAATTTGGATGGAAGACAGGGACTCCTCTTTGTTTCAGGTGTGAGTTAGTTGTGCTAGTCATGTTATTTATTGAATCATAAACTTAAAAGACAACATAAATGTTGTTGCAGGGGGGAAAGGAACACGTTATTATGGGAACATGTATACATTAACATGTTAATGCAGGTAAAAACAACTCGGTTCATTTGCAGATGATGTTTTGCTGTTTTTAACCAAAAATCCACAGCAACCAAATCTCAGAATATTTCATTGGAAATTTAAAAACATATGAAATAGAACAGTAATTTAAGTGGACAACCAATATTAAATACTTGGATGTGTAGGCTAATAATGGACAATAAATAACAGATATTTATGTCGGCTCGGGGCCGACACGTGGCACGCTGACGTCACCAGAAATACTACAATACTGAGCAGGAAGCGAATCCATAGTTTGGCTCTGTGACAAATATCTGTCATCTGATATACCTTAACAGCTACTCGTCTGTGTCCAGAGGGAGTCTGTGACAAAGATAAAATGGTTTCTGTTAGCCGCCCTTTGTGTATTAGTATGATAGTCACAGCGCCAACAGGCTGTTTAAAAAGCCTTATTCCTGTTCTGAAGGTGTTTCCAGAATCTTAAAAAGTCTCTTCTTGGCTAATTGTAGCCAAAAATCACAAATGTCTACTTAATTTGTACAACGTGACCCAGAATGAAAACTGTATTAGCAGTTATATTGGTATTGTTTTATCTTTTTTAGCAACATAATCCCATAAACACAAAGAGTAAAGGTGTGTGTCATCTCCAGCCACCTGGACAGGAAACAGACGTAACTTGAGAAACAGGTTAAACATGTTTTTAACATGATGCGACATGTTTTATTCAGATGGGTCGAAGACTCAGAACAGAGGTGGGTGTTGTTACCTTCATGAAACAGGTGCTTACTGTTGTGACTCTAACGTAACGCTGCTACATGACTGACCAAAGCAGCAGTGGACACTTCTTATTTTAACCACATGTAATGTTCCCGACGGAGGCAGTAAAACACAGCTGTGAGTTACATAACGAGTGATCTAAAAGAAGGATTTCTAGTGCAAATGTGGAACAGGAAGTTATTTCTCTGCTTTTCTCAGTTGGTTTCCTCTTTAGCAGATAACATTTTAATTTAAACTTTAGTTTCCCTTCTTTTGAAGAAAAACAAGTTCAGGTCAGTAAATGCAACTGTGATCATTAACCTGAGAGTGTGCGAGCAGAATTTGTGGTATTTATATTCTCAAACAGCGTTGTTGACACTGGCCTGCCGCCTGTGTTTGCTTTACAGCTCTAATGAAGCAGATTGAGGGTTTGCAACAACACACTGTGCAAATAACAGGTGTAGCGTGCAGCTCTGCAGCTCTGGAGCGAGGCTTTGAACCTGAAGGTGACCGGCTGCCAAAAAAAGAAACAAATGCCACTTTAGCTGACGCCTGAGCGTTCCCTACATGGATCTGAGGGTAGAGTTTCTAGGCTGCTGGAGAAGCCAAACTATGTTGTTAATCACACAGAGCGAGCCCACGATGTGAGGAGCGTTACAGTGGATATTAAGTCAGAATTACTGTCCTAACTGGATTCAAGGCGATCAGAGAACAGCTGTGATCCAGTTCAAACCCTCTCCAGCTGTGCTGAAGGTTACATCCATCGAAGCCGCTCAGAATCACGTTACTATACACACCGATCAGCCAAAGCATCATGACCACTGTGGCATGTGTCAGGCAGCAAGTGAACATTTTGTCCCCGAGGTTGATGTGTTGGAAGCAGGAAAATTGTGCAAAATGGGCAGTGTGATGCTGAGAAACCCTGGGCCCGTTACTTCCACACGTACCGCCTACCTAAACCTTGTTACAGACGAAGTTGATGGAAACTGAACTCCCTGATGACACACTGAAACACAGCTTCAGGAACCATTTGAGTCCAAGGTGTTGACTCGGCCTCCAAATTCCTGAAAGATCACAACTTACAGGGCTTAAAGGATATTAGGCAGGTGGTCATAATATTATGGCTGATCGCTGTGAATATACTGCATCTCTTTGTGTGGAGACAATTCAAAGGGAAGGAGTTTGGAGCTCTTGGAACTTATGCTGCCATATTTTGTTGTTTTGATGTTGAAAACTTTGTTTAAGAATTATTTTAGTCCTTGTGTTTCTGCTCAAACTGTGGCTGACTCAACACAGCAAGGCCAGATATCACATATCAGATCCACGCAGGAGAGTCGTGTCATTGGAGAATGTTCTAGACTTAATACTGCTGCAGATAAGTAAGGATTGTTATAATTAGCATATAATTAATCATTTAGTTTATAAAATGCCCAAAATGTGGGGACATCTTGAAATTGCTTATTTTCTCCTCATCATGTGGAACCAGTGAATGTTTGACATTAAATGATTTAGACTAATTGTTCCCGACCAGGCGAATAAATGTGTAAGAAAAAACAGATTTCTGACCCGTCCAGGCCACAAAAGGACAAATCTGTGAAGAACAGATCACTCTTTGGTTTAGCTGCTTACAGTTTGTGTCCACGTTGAGCTACAACCTCAATTCATTTCATTAAATGTTCTTATTTGAACCATTTAATCAACTCTTTGTTCCAGAAGGAGAGTTGTGTAGTAGATCTTTTGAAGCAGTTTTGAGGAGTTCTGATGAGAATAAAGAAACAGAATAAGAGAAAAGCATCACTTGCCTCTACTTTCTTGCGAGCCTCCACCACAGGTATGGTGTTGTGGCCCATGTGGCCCTCCGTCACGCAGTCCTGACAGATGCAGCAGGCGTCAGCGCAGCAGAACAGCTCCAGGGGCCACTTGTGGCTCTCGCAGGTCCGCCTCTCGATGTCCCTGAGCGGCTCCACCAGCCGGTGGTTCTGGAACTTTGGGTTCTCCAGGTGAGGCCGGATGTGGGCCTCGCAGTAGGACACCAGGCAGGTGAGGCAGGACTTGAGGGCCCTGCAGGGGCTCTCGATACACGAGTCACACACCACATCGTCAGGGCCCAACGGCTCCTGCTTCACCTTCTCTTTGACCTCCTCTTTTGCTCCAGTTTCCACCTTTGGTTCTGCCTCTTTCTTCCCCTCCTCGGGATCCTCGGGCTCCTCGGGATCCTCGGGCTCCTCGGGCTCCTCGGGGGCCTCGGGCTCCTTCAGATCCTCTCGGGGTTTGATCTCCTCTGTCGTCTCAGCGTCCTGCCTTTGCTGCTCTGTGCAGGTGATCACAGGAGCATCAGTCTCTGTGCCGTTCACTTTGGGCCTTGCAGGTTCGGGCTCGTCGGGGCTCTGTGGACACTCTGCACACCCTTTCCTTTTGTCCCTGAAACAGGAGCCACAGCAGGAGTGAGCGCAGGCCGCTGGGTTGTGTTCGCTCAGCGCACCTGAGCAGACCCCACACAGCTGCTGGCTGTCTGCTGCTTCTCCAGCTGCTGTCTCCACCATGTCTCCAGCTGCTGTCTCCACCATGTCTCCAGCTGCTGTCTCCATGTCTCCAGCTGCTGTCTCCATGTCTCCAGCTGCTGTCTCCATGTCTCCAGCTGCTGTCTCGTCCGCCTGCTTCACTTCCACTCTCTTTATGCCCTCTGATAAGAACTGGCTCGGCCACTTTGCTCTTAGCTGTTAGTTCCTGGTTCACACTGAGGAGCCTGGAAGGCCACACCTAGAGGATGTGAGTCCAGGCCCACACAGTTTCTGTCTAAATATTATCCGCCCCCTTCAGCACTCACACTCAGGCGTACACCCCCACACACGATCTCTGCCCTCCCCTTTGCCGGAGCAAGAAGAGCCGACAGGGTGGAACCAGGAACAGAGCAGAGAGGTGTAGAGCTGCGCCCACGTGCTTTGTGTTTGACTGAATCTTGCATCTTTTGTAGTTTAGAGACGGACGCGCTGACTGTAGTCAGTCTGCGGTATCTGTGACAGAGTGACACATCTTCACTCCAGAGAAAAACACAAACACATTAATGAGTGGTTTCGAAAGAATGAGGGCGGACGCTGATCTCATGTGATCAGAGGATTACTCTGAAGCAAAGTGAATACTGAGGGACGATCAGAGCAGCTCTCACGTGGTCATGTGATTAATCACGTGTGTTCAGCCAATCAGAAACATGGATTTGACCTCTGTCTGCCACATTGTTTTTAAAAAACAACTTTTTACATTTTCTTTGCGATTTTATTCCACAGAAGTTATTTTTTATGTTTAATGATATGAAGAATTAGCAAATTAGAAACAAAAAGAAAAAGATTAACCAGCGATAGATACAGAACAGTCACCTCTACCTATAAACACCTCGTGAGGCCTTCACTTCCTCCTCGGCTCTTTTAGCTCGTTGTTGTGGTTCAATGATCCACAGCTTCACTACCTGCAGACAGAAACTAGAGAGCCAGAACTAAAAGGAGAGCAAACATTGGACATGCATTCATCAGGCGGGCACAAACACGTGATTTATTTCCTATAGTTTCACCTTGAGGCCGCCTGCAGACACGAGCAGAGCTTAACGAGAGTGAATACTAAACTAACATTACTCAAGTGTCCAGAAACACAAGGCCTCATGCTTCTGTTGGTCCTCGTCTGCTGGATGTGTAAATATCTTTGTGTTGTGTTCAGTTTGTTCTGCTGCCCCCAAGTGGCACAATATTAAAAAATAACGTTTATTCTTCTGTGTGTGAGAATGTGGAGGACACAGTTTCAGTTATAGCTGTTTTAGGTTTCAAATAAGTGATTTAGTAGTTTAATTCCATGTTTTTGAGCACACAATCATTAATTTAATCAGGAATTAACACCTTATTAAAGGCAGTACAGACGTTTGGATCCTGGAAAATCAGACAAAGTGTCAATAAAAGGCAAAAAACAACTGTAAAAGAAAATGTGAACATTTATTTGAACAGGAAACACACAGCGAGACCCCGCTGGGTTCTTCTGTACTGGAACACAGTGCAGTGAGGGATGTGCCTTTGAGATGAGCACACGGCAGATTCAACATCTGTATTGACAACAACAGCGCAACCATCTCTCGCTATGGCAACAGGAGCCTGTCTCAGGATCAGTGCATCAGCCAGCGGCAGCGTGTTAGTTCAAGTTACCTGGTTTTGATCAGGATTTTTCAGTTCCACGCTCTGCAGAAAGCTGCTCTCTACATCCAAAACTGATGCTGTCAAAGGAATAGTTCCACATTGTGGGAAATACACTCCCTTACTCTGCCTGCCTGTCTGCCTGCCTGTCTGTCTTTCTGCTAACTCTAACACTAAGGAGGTGATTAACCCACGAGCAGGGAGCAACAAGTCTGAGCTGTTCCTTTAAAGGTTAAACGTGTGTAAAACTGAAATCTGAAAACTGAAATAATAAATTATACTCATATTTTATACAAAACAAAAGTGCACTGGAGCTCGTAAGTTCCTGTACGTTTACAGTAAATTATAGCACATTTGGTTACTGCGTTCTGTTCTTATTGCTGATTTTTAATAATCTACTGTTGTGCTTAGTTTCTGTAACGTTTACCTTCATTAATCCTTATTGTTGGGAATCAACAGATCCTCGTTTCTGATCAAATAAGATCCCGCTGTGACTTCTAACGCAGCCCATCAAGTCTGTTTTCAGCGGTTTATCTTTGTGCTTCTTATTAAATGACCTCTAAAGGTGCAGGATATTCATTAGTGTTCATTTAGCTCCTACAATCAAAGCCAACTCCACACGTATTTACTGCGTTAATGTGTTATTGATTGAAAACTGATCATATATATATATATATATATATATATATATATATATATATATATATATATATATGAGTGTGTAGTTTGAATAGCCACA
>JAVQJD010010705.1:0-14138 GCA_036023655.1 Nannoperca australis
CTACACATCCATGGTGAACTACAACATGCTAGTCTCCTGTGCTAAACCTAGTAGCAGTCCAGGCGACTCACTGACGTCTCTGTCTGTGCGCCCAGCCAGCTGACATGTAAACAATGGACGTAGAACTGTGGTGCTGCTCATTTCTGTCCAATCCTGAGCCGTGGAGCTGTCACGTGTACAGTGAACGACAAAGGGGTGAACTGCTGAACGGGATCTTCGATCGTTTCCCACGTGACAGCTCCACAGGCTCAGGATTGGACAGAAATGCGGCCAAATGAACGACTTACTCAGTCTCTAAGGGGAGTAGTTCATACTAGTTCATAGGAAAGGAGTAGTTCATTGAACTACTCACTCATGAACTACACATCACTATTGTAAACTACACTTTGATTGGACACATTAAATGGGAGCAGATCCAATCCATAATGGCCAACTACACATTTAAGCAAATAATGTTCATTTTATTATTGCAGGACAGCATAAAGAGTTATATATTTATATACCATCTCTGCCTGTCAAGCTGCAAAATGTTGCCAAACCTATCCCAGAATTTGAGACAGCCAAATCAAATCACTGACTGACAAACGCATACCTACAGACAACAATAGCTTATTCTTTTGCAATGTTTGCTGGACCTCTTGTTGTAACTGAAGAACAAGACGACTTTCTGGAGGAACAAAACAGAGAGAGAGAGAGAGAGGAGGGAAGAGATGGGTGGGTATGTGGGTCAACCATGCTAAAACAAGTCAAACCTGGTACCGTTAACGGACATTTATTTTCCTTCACTTGAATTAAAGAAGTTCACTGGTCTTGCTGTGCATCCCTGTGTCTCTGCTCAGAGGATGATGGTGCTCGTTGTCGGGCCACATTGCTCGCTGGCCTCCCCCTGCCAGTGTCGGGCCTGCTGCTGGTTCCCTCTCCAGCAGCAGGCCTTGAGGCCGGCTGCTCTTCGGCCACAGAGCACTCAGTAGCCCGAAGAAGAGCTTGTTTTTCTCCAGCGGGCTGACCAACAGATCCAACCACAGCCACCCGTGAGTCCTGGTTTGGGCTGGCAGTTCTCTCGCCTCCAGTGGCGGGTCGGTTCTGAGATTCTGGCCGGGCTTCAGTTGCAGCACCGTCCTGCTGTCCACCCACGTTGGTCTGAAAGGAATGAGAACAGACAGCGGCCACTGAGCTGATCTGAAGGATTCATGCTCTTACAAAGGACACCTTCAGTTGCTTCAGTCTTACTTGGTCTGGTTTAGCTAATGGTGGCTAATGCTAGCTAACAGCTAAGAGTTTTTTTTTGTGTCCATTTCACATCAATACTTCTAATAGAATTATGCTAGCTAGCATTAGCCACCATGAGCCACTGATAAAACTGTAAAACCTGAGGGTTGTGAAATGTAGTACGGTACGTTTGGTTGCTTATAAATAAAATGTTTCATTTGTAAAAGGAATAAAGTGTTATTTCTTTTTTAGTTTGCTGTTGACTGAAACGTTGGGTATAATAGTTTGATCTTTTAAAAATGACAAATACATTTGTGTGACTGAGTTAGATGACCTAAACTTGGTCAATCCTACAGTCAGAAGTGTAAAATTAGCAGACTGTACAATCGGCATAATACAGCAACTGGAATGGAAAGCGGCATTTTAAAAAGACAGACATTCTGCATGCTGTTCCATGCAGAGATCAGAGAGATGTTCTTGTTTCCAATATCCTGAGGCCACACATATTGCTCAACACACTCCCACTGGCTCTGCACAGGTACACAAGCCTCAATTCTGTGTTGCTTCTGCTCCACTCCTCAAAAAGAAAACATTAAGCAAATGATCTGGATGTGCCAGGAAACATGTGGTTGAAGTATTGTGCAATAACGCCTGTCTGTCTTCCAGGGGAGGCAGCCGAGGCTGGCTTGCTGTATTCACATCTTTTGTTGCACTACAGTTTTGTAGCAGTTTTCTGCACAAACAACCAAGAAGGAGAGACCACAGAGGATGTGGTTTATTTTGCTGTGTTAGAGACACTTCTCACTGTTACACCGGTGCACTGAAACACAGAAACACCTCTGGTTATTAAAAATGTGTTTTATCGTGTCAAAGAGGATATTCATTCTGATTATATTATATAAGTAAATAATGACTGCGAGGAACAGAAATAATGGACTAATTCATGAACTCTTGTGCTGCAGCGTCTCACGAGTGATGGTTATTTATTAATATTATTTATATCAGAACATTTCTCACACTGAAAAAACTATTTAATACTTGATCATTTAGTTTCTAACTACTTATAAGCAGCTATTTAACACACATGGTTGATGGAAATTAACAATGAAACTATTTAGGAAAAAAGCATTTCCATGACATCACATACTGAATAAATCTCTGAATAAAACAAGGTTTTGACAATTGAATTTCCTCTATAATGTGATTTGGAAACATTCAAAAGTGATACTTATTACTATATATTATATCCCAAAAGTAATATATATGTTTTTAAACTTCCATGAACTAATCTTAAACTTGAAAATGGTGGAATTTTCCATATTAGTATAACACAACCACTAAATTAACAGAAACTCTTGATTTTTTTAATTCTTGATGAAGGTCTGTTATATATGATATGGACAGAGGTGTCCCACCCTGCCTAGAAGGAACTGCTCAACCCCTGAACCCTCCAACGACTCCAGCCTCAGATCAGATGTCCGAATGGTCCCCCTCGTCCACGTTATGGTGCACTGGGTTTCAGGTAAACTAACTTCCGCCTTGGATCCTTTTCAAAAACCAGCCTGAAAACCTTTTTGTTCAGGAAAGCATTGTCTTTGTCTTGTGTTATGAACTCCTAAACATCTCCAACCCTCCCCTGCTGCACGGATGCCTAGTGTTTATTCATCTAAAATTTATTTTTAATGAAATAAAATGTATTAATTTTAAAATAAGTTGCTCTTACCTACCACAGCACTTTGTTTCACCTCTGCTCACAGTGATATCAGTGATATTCTTGGTAACTGTACTTGTCCTGAAGTTAATTATTCTCTTTTCTTGTTTTTACTCAAACGTCTGCAGGGTGTTGATCAATGCCAAGATTCAGCCCAAAGGTCACTTCTTTCAAGCTTTGTCTAAATACTGGAAAATCTGTTAAAACGTTGCACAATGACTCCGATGACTGCCACACCCTGTGAAACTGGCCTTTGAAACACATCTTAGATATACACATAGATATGGACCAAAACAGGTTGGAGGAGTTCACCGAGACACTTTCTGTGTCATCAAGGAAGACAATTAATGTACATTTTGTATGTGGTCTAACCTGCTCGCCACCTGACCGACAACTCTGTGGCCTATCGGTGTTGTTGCTGCCCCCGTGTGGCTGAGACTCGTCAGTGTGCTGTGGGTCAAAGCCCCAGGACTTCAGCCTGTTGAGACCCTCCACGGAGCGGCCTGTGGGGTTGATGCGGTGCGCTGGGATCCGAGCAGGGAGGTCCCAGGTCCCCTTAAAGTCTGGCCATGCACTGCCCCTCTATAGCATAACACACACACACACACACACACACACACACACACACACACACACACAAACACACACACACACACACACACACAGGGGAGTGGAGTCATACATAAAAATCACAGACATTTTTAATGAAAGGAGAAAAAGAGGTTTGATATGCTCTCACCTTTACCGCTCCTGGGAGCAGATGTCCTCTGTCGTCCGCAATGAAGGTGGTGTGACCCTCCTGTGCACTGGGTCTCTACACACACACACACACTCATCACATGTACAGATGACAGTGCTACTCTTGAAGCTACCAGGTACTGTGAAATAGTTTAATTTAGCATGAACTACCTCATTGAGGCGCTTAGTCTCACACCAGTTCTGCAGCCTCTGCGACTTGAAGGCGCTGTCAAACTGAAAACGATTTTAAATCAGCGTGCATGAGTAAAACAGAGCAGCGAAGAGTCTAATGTTCTTTCATTTGTTTTTTATCATTAGGTTACCTGGTTTGCTGAATAACTGGACGACATATCCGCATCTGTCTCCGGCCTCCGCGTCTGTTTCTGTTGACTCGTTGCGTAGCAACAACATCCAACTGATCTTTTCTTTCCAGACTTTTCCTACACGGGAATTGTACGGGAACACTGTACCTCAGGTAAACACAGAACTACACGCCACATTGTACAGATAGGTTTTGTTTTCTCTATTAAATTATTTTTTAATATTTGTATTTCTTGGCCTTTTTGGGGTATATTTTGTTTAATTTATATATTCTCGACTTGCTTTTTTACACACTAATTGCTTTTATTTGCTTTATCTTGTGTATTTCTTCCTAATATGCTTATTTATGCACCAATATACCAATGTGGCTTTGATACCATGTGAAAACCATGTGCTAGTACATAAACCTAATTCTGACTCTGGGCCGCATAAACACGAACAAATAAGTTTGTGCAAAGGATTCGTAAATACACACTGTTCACATACCAATTTGAATCCGAGTTTTTTAAATTAATTATTCATGATCGATTGCTTTTATTGCCGTTCTGTTGCGTTCTTCGGTGTCTTTTACTTTGGAAGATGTAACGGAAGTTCTTAGTGGGAGGTTAATTTGATAAGGAACGGCTTTGCTGCGAAAAGCGTATCATGTGTGGATATCGTATTTAAGTATGCTCAATTTTTTCTTACACACAGCTTCAACTTAAATGTATTTTTGCACATAATACAAAGAATCGTCTCTTCTCGAAGGATAATTCGCAAATGACATTTATTTTGAAACTATTGACCGGATGTCCGGCTATTTGTCTTCCGGTAACTAACGTGCCTAGCAACCCAACCGTGCATGCTAGTGACTGAAGCTAGTTTAAGAATTCCAGCTAACTTAAGTACATTTAAGTTGCGTTTGTTTTCTAAATTAGGAACATACACCAACCCTGCCGCTGCATAACGTTAGAGTTATAATTATATATAATAATAATAATAATATATACTCTGTGTACTAGACAACGTTGGATACTCCTGCTGATGGTCCACCAGCCATGGAGGGTCCGTCCTGTCGTTTACCTGCCACCCAAGACGGACCGCCGTGTCTGCCGCTGCCGGGCAGGAGAGACTCCTGCGTGGATGCAGAGTCGGACTCTGCCCGGGACATTAAAACACACTTTCGCGTCTGTCGCTTCATTATGGAGACAGGTAACCCTCAGGGCTCTGTGTGTGTGTGTGTGTGTGTGTGTGTGTGTCTGTGTGTGTGTGTGTGTGTGTGTGTGTGTGTGTGTGTGCGCGCGTGTGCGCAAAGATAGAGTTATGTATGATAAAAATAAAAATAATCACAGCAAAATCCATGAGTTGCTAAGTCAAAATGATGAGTTATGGCAAAATTATTGCTATGTCATCATTTTGACTTAGTATGTTACATTTTTTTTGACTTACCATGTAAGTTTTGACTTTAAATTCGAACTTATTACTTCATAATCTTGACTTTCCATCTCATAAGTGTATTTCTTCGTGTTTAGATGAACATTTTGAGGTACATGGTGCACTGCTACAAAACAGCCATTAACCTGAAATGTTTGTCTCTGTCTTGTATAGAGACAACACAGAATTTGTCCATTGAATTTGTATTCTTGCTTCAATTCACCACACATGTGATCCACAAAGCAGCACTCATTCAACCTTTAGCTTTTCCTGTTTACAAGTGAGTTTTGGTGGAAGAAGACTGTGATAATATAATGAGATTAGCCTGGTCCTTGCTGCACAGATGCTTTTCAGTTTTTCAAATAAATAACAAGGTAAAATGAAATCTCAGTGTGTTTATCAGGTCATATTCAAGCTCTTTATATACATGGATATAGACGGCAACACATGGGTGTGTGAATGAACCCTCCCTCCCTGCTTGTTCAGGAGTGAAGCTGGGCATGCGCTCGGTGCCCGTGACCACAGCGTGCGTGTTGTACCACCGCTTCTTTGAACGCGTCAGCTTGCACGCGTATGAACCCTACCTGGTGGCCATGAGCTGCGTGTACCTGGCCGGCAAAGTGGAAGAGCAGCACCTCAGGACCCGTGACATCCTCAACGTCAGCCACAGGTACATTTCGTGGACACTACCTGCGCTGTACGCTGCTCCATGGCCATGTTTAAATCACACTGCAGAGAGCAAAAATACCTAAAGATGGCAGACACAAGCCTCTGCATGGAGACACAGTCAGCTTTCACATGTTGAATGTTACCGGTTTCATTCAAAGCACACAGAACAAAGTCTTTTTATTAT
Source organism: Nannoperca australis (assembly GCA_036023655.1). Classification (NCBI taxonomy): domain Eukaryota; kingdom Metazoa; phylum Chordata; class Actinopteri; order Centrarchiformes; family Percichthyidae; genus Nannoperca; species Nannoperca australis. The sequence continues at coordinate 6,246 of JAVQJD010010705.1, forward strand.
TCATAAGTCTGAAGAATGGTTTGGTTTGTTAAAATGTCAGAAAATAGTGGAAAAATATCCATCTGCACTTTCATATGACGTGTTTTTGTTCAGCCGACAGTCCAGATGTATTCAGTTTGCTGTCAAGAACAAAGAAAAGCAGCAACTATTTACATTACTAATCGGCTAATCAATGAATGAATCGACAAATGTGTTGAGCATGATCAAGCGTGTCATTGTAATAAACCAGGAACACGTCAGTATAGTTTTTAAAGACAGACTGCTGACGGGGAGTTTTCAGACATGACCTGATGTTAAACGCAGAATGCTCTGAATTGTGAATTGACCTTGAATGCTCTCCTCCTCCTCCTCCTCCTCCACCTCCCCCCGCTCCCTCCGTTCCTCCCTCGCAGGTATTTCAACAGTGGCAGCGCTCCTCTAGAATGTGACAAGGAGTTCTGGGACCTGAGGGACAGCGTGGTGCAGTGTGAGCTCCTCATCCTCCGACAGCTCAACTTCCACGTCTCTTTTGAACACCCTCACAAGGTGTGTGTGTGTGTGTGTGTGTGTGTGTGTGTGTGTGTGTGTGTCTTCCTGTCCCCCCTGTTTAGTGTTGAGCGTCCGTGTCTGTCGCTGTTACTGTCCGGTGTCGTCACGGTTGTCCAAATGTGTTTCTGTGTACAGTCTTTGTACGACCTGGACCTGTTGTCACTGTCTGTGGCTGATCTTTTAGCTTTTCTAACGTCTTTATTTCATTACTTGACTCTTGTGTTCAGTGATCCAGAAGCTGTAAGCCTCTCTTTGTAAGCCCACCACAGCGCCTTGACTTACCTGTGGTTATTGCTTTGTTGAGTGTGCAGGGTTATAATGTGCCTCCTCTCTGTGGCTCTTTCACTCCAGTATTTACTTCACTACCTGCTGTCTGTCAAGTCGCTCGTGAACCGCCACGCCTGGTCTCGAACCCCCATCGCTGAGACTTCCTGGGCGTTGCTTAGAGACTGTTACCACGGAGCCATGTGCATCCGCCACACACCCCAACACATCGCCATAGCAACGCTGTACCTGGCTCTAAACAGCTACGGGGTGGAGGTGCCGGTCGGTGAGAAAGAGTGGTGGCAGGTGCGTATTCGCTGCAAAGTGTTTTATAATTACACACTGAAGAGAGCGTGCGTGTGTGTGTGTGTGTGTGTGTGTGTGTGTGTGTGTGAGACATATTGTCTTACAGCAAATGTGTTAGTAATTTCATTTTTTAAGGCTGCTGTCACGAGCCATTGTTTATACAGCTAACGTTTTACACAAGATTCTAAAAATGGCGGTTGCCGGTGCTGCGTTGGCTCGTGTTCGACCAATCAGCGTACACTCAACGTCACTTCACCTTTCTCTTGTGCTCTGAAGAAGGAGCTAAAGAAGTCCAGAAAAGGACCTCTGAAAACGCGTATTAACGTTTTCACTGGAGCTACTTGGCAGCCATGAAACAGTCCCTGTAAAGACTCTTGAGTGTGACATTTAAAGAAACCTCTGGGATGCACAATGCGCAGGACTGAATGCATGTGCAGTATTCAAATTGGTCCATGAGGGTACTTTTGCAGTGTGACAGACACTAGCTGCAGCCTTTCGCAGGTGTCGCTTGCTTTTAAGGTCATGCCAAGTGACACCTGAGCATCCAGCTCCAAAACCAGCCAGTCTTCAAAGCAGAAGTGCTTCTTCTAAGTGTTGAGTATTAATTGAAGGCTGGTGGAAATTTTAGTTCTCCATTATCAAACAATTTTACAAATGAGGTCTCTTTTTATTAGAGCTTTGATTTTATAAGCCGCTGTATCCGAATGCAAAAAGTGTGGATTTGTTCCGGCTTTTCCACTTCAGTCCTCAAGGCAGTGAAAACTAGGTCACTTTGAAACGGTGCGTGGACCTTTTGAAGTCCACTGTTTATTCAGGCCAGGTGTGGAGCTGAAGTGTGTGTGTGTGTGTGTGTGTGTGTGTGTGTAGGTGCTGTGTGAGGATGTGACTAAAGCAGACATCGATGCTGTGATCTCGGACCTTCTTCAACTCTACGATCTGGAGGCCAAGTGTATCTGAAGGAAACGCCCACGAGGGAGACACACAAGAGTTGTTTTGTCTGTCTGTCTGTCTGTCTGTCTGCCTGCCTGCCTGCCTGCCTGTGTGTGTGTGTGTGTGTGTACGTCTCGGGGTTCAGGTGTGTTTGTGTGAAAGAGAGGAACACTTTGCATTGCCCCAGTTAGCCTGTGAGCTGTGACAAACACACTCCTGCACTACCGCTTCCCGCCACCCTGGGGAGACATTTCTTGCTTCCTGCTCTGTGATCTGGCAGCCCGGCAGAATACTGATGTGCTCTGGAAGATATCATCAGCACCAGGTTTCTCAAAATCATCCCAGGCCACAGCACGAGACATCTCTTCACACTCCACACGTAACACGCTGTAACTACAAACTGGGGAAAATCTAAAGTTGTTCAATCAATAATCAGTAAAAATGCTCGGGAGTGGAGACCTCAGTTAGATAACTATTATGGAATAACATTATTCCAGCACATTTCTGCAATAACAAACATTTAGTCTTGATTGTCTGATTTTAATTCGGACCGCTTTGCTGCATAAATCTGTATATTATATAAAAACGATGTATTTACTGTCTCTTCATCAGAAGTGTTAATATATCATGGTGATTGTAGGTGGATGTTTGCAGCTCAGGTGCCTCTTTAAGTCTCGTCTGTGTGTGTTGTTGCAGCGCTGCCATTCCCAGAGAGCTTTTCATTTATTTGTTAAAAGACAGTTTGTCATTTTCTGGCGGTGGAACGAACACAGAGAAAAGATGCAGGGACGTAATCAGCAGTTTGTTTCCGCTGTTGAAATGACATGGTTTTCATTTAGACTGCGTATTGTTCGAAATGAACAGAACTTGCTCTATCCTGTTTCAAGGATCTCATGAACGTACCCAAACCAACAATGCATTGGCAACACATACTGAGTGTGTCAGAGCCAGACAGATCTTCTTCCTCTGAGCCGTACAGCAGCTCCATCGTGTCTCCGAAAACCATTAAAAACACATCAGTGAGCCTCACTGTTGTTCCTTCATCACTTTTTTGTTGTAATCACCAGGTATCCATCCTTTAATCATTGTTACTTTCTCACTCTCATGATTCACTAGTTTGGAAGCATCTGTTCATGGTCACAAGTTTTAACCATTAAAACACAATATAAGTTGTTAATGAACCTAAATTGTAAATTGTCTAAACTGTAAGGAGGATTATAAGACACTAGAATGTCCTGTTGTCTCGTATTGTTGACTATGACCTTTTGTTATGTTTCCTGTTGTGTATAACGTGTCATTTTGTAAGAAAATGAATTAAAAGGGAAATAAACGGCCCAACGAGATATTCTTTCAAAACAAGAACTCTTCGTTACTAACTAACTAATAAGGAAGGCCTCTGCAAAGTTTACACCATTATTAGATTTGTTTCATATATTTATTTAGTATATTTTGTTGCCTATGCTTCCTTTTTGTAATTGTGTGTGTGCGTGTGTGTGATGCAAAACAGAATAAACACAACGGTTATAATCATTTTTCTATGGGATTTGTTGACAGTAAGAAAAATGTAGAAGCCGTTCGAGGTTCACTTGTAAGACAAACTCCAGTGCAGCAGCCCCGGGGCCACGAGCCCAGACAGCCGAGAGGTAGCCCTGAGTCTGGAATATGATTGGCCTGAGTGGAGTCTGAAAACAAAGTGAGTGTTGAGGTGACGCAAGGACGCCATGTCCTGTTTTTAGGTTTTTTTTAATAGTGAGACTTTCAGGGGAATATAAAAAACCCAAAGATATGTGACAGTGCCAGCTGAATGAAAAGTCAGCCATCACTGCTCGTTATAATCAAACGTCATATCACCGCTGAAGGTCGCTGTAATGTTTCTTTAATCCTTCTCTTTACGGCACTTTTGGATAAAAATATCAAGTGTTTATCTTGTAAATCAGCTCTGCCTGTCTCGTGTGTGTGTGTGTGTGTGTGTGTGTGTGTGTGTGTGTGTCCATCGTCACATGATCAACACTGACACATCAGAGTGTCTCTTTCTGTCTTTCCCTCTCCTCCTCATGCGTTCTGCCTCTCCTTCGCGGGACGGGAGACATCATTGCGTGCATCCCAATAGCATCACGTGTCGTCCAATATTCTTCTTCCTGACACATTCTCTCTCCTCTCATCTGTCACTCTCCTCTAACTCCAGTTTCTTTTTGGTTTTTTATCCTCCTCCCTCGTGTAGCTGCTGGGGGAAATCTGCCTGTCTTTCTCTGTCCTTTAACCCTCTGTCTCCCTTTCTCACCCTCTCCCTAATTACTTGTCACCCTTCTCCTCACCCTCTTGTCTCCCACCTCTTCCCTCTCTCCTCCCTACTCCCATTCTCTCCTCCTCCCTCTGTCTCCATAATGTTATATTAATAATGGAAAGGGTGCATGTTGAGCCAGACGCCATGAATTAACCATCAGATGGGAAGGAGTACTGAGGGAAGGAGTAGGGAAGGAGAGAATGACATGGATGGATGAGAGGTGGAGGGGGTGAGGAGAGGGAAATGTAAGGGATGGAAAGAGGGGTGAAGAGGGAAAATGGCAAGTCAAGGAGGGGAGCTTATCTTTGTATCCCACTTGAACGCTCTCCAGCCTGCTCTGGTCGCCTCCCCTCTCCGCTGCATGCTTCTGATCTGCTTACACATCACTTCAGCCTCTGCTCGGGGCTCCAGGGGAAGTCAGGGGTCACACACACGACCAGCTGTGTGTGTGCAGTAGGTCTCCATGTGCATGTGTGTTTATATATCCAAATGACAGTTTGGGATGTTACCGCTGTATCCGCCCTGCAGTCTAAGAGCTGAGTGCCCTTGAACTGATGAAAGCTCTGCAGCATTCAGCCTCAGACCTATTAGACGTCAACAGAGCGCTCCCAAACGCTCTAAAGGCCTAATGCATAGACAATACATTTAACAGAGCTAGTGTGTGTGTGTGTGTGTGCACATTCTTAATATTGAGGGGTGGAGCTGAAAGATGGATGGTTCAGCAGACAGACAAAGCCATCAAGTCATCAGTCAAAAGTCTATGAAGACCTTTCATGGTGCACCCGTTCTTACCGGCAACATTAATGCAAACAGTTGTGGTTGGAGGCATTAAAATCCCCTGAAAACTTGTATTTCTCTATAATAATAGATATTATATAAGTAAAGTTCAGAAAAATCCTCTTTTACTAAGTTTAAGTTTAAGACTCAGTAAGAATCTACAGCCATGCTAGCGGCTCTGCGAGGCTGTGCTTAGGACAGCAGTCATTTGAGCCAAATGCTAACATGCTGATGTAAAGGAGGTTTCATGTTTACCAAGTTCATTAGCTTGAAGTGTTAGAATGCATTGATTCATCCAGTAATTGTTGAGACATTTCAGTCTGGACCAAGGCGGTGGCCCAACTTTGCCTTCCCTGGAGTCACGCAGCCAGCATGGCCACAAACTCTGCTAATTAATCTGCTTCATCAGGGCTGTGTGGGTGTGGTTTGATCAGATTTGATTGACAGTTGCCGGGCAACAGGAGCAAACAACCCCAACAACTGTCCCCACATTTCACTTCAACTGTCGCTAAACCCTGACGGACAGATGAGACATCTGCTTTTTTTTCAGAACAAAAGCACGATGACAGGAAGTGTTCTTACTTTGGCAGAGAGGCCTGGGTCTCCACCCTGAACAGAGCAGCAGTGACGGCCTTCAGGACTAAGGAGGTCCAGCTTCTTCCCCTGCTGTATTAAATTGTTTACATGTATTATGGCTGAATTAATATCCTCGTAAGTCCTCCACACAATAAAACAAACACCCCTGGCCCTCGACATACATGTCATATATCCACTACACAGAACATGTGACATTTACTTGTAATAAAGGGACCTTTAAGGCAGCGACCCGGGTTCAGGGTCCGGACCCTTTGCTGCATGTTATGCCCTCTCTCTCTCTCTCTCTCTCTCTTGCCATCCTCAGCTGTCAGCTTTGTGTGCAAATGCTAACATGCTAAACTGCATTAGCATTTAGCTTCTCCTTATGGTTATGTTACTTGTTTGAATGTTTATCGTGGGTAAAGATGAGTCATGTTACAGTCAAGTCGGTTTTATTTACACAGTCCAATGTCGCCTCAGGCGCTCTCCGATCTCTGACCTCTGTCCTCAGACCCGAGTCTGGTTATGTCATGAGGTTATTACCTGTGTTTATTATGGAGGTGGTCACGTTCACCTAATGTTCCCGTTGGACTGAACTGACCGTTCTGGATGTATGAACACTGGATTTGATTTTGAATGAATGTATTAAAGGTATAAAAGGTATAATGATCTTAAGGCATGTGTGTGAACGCAGCTTCAGTTTGAAGTGTTTTCAGCACCCTTCATGTCTCCTCTCCCAGCACCACGTGCACCTGCTCTTAGAAGATTACACTCTTTTCCCCCGGATGAGGTGTTTGGAAGGAGAAGGAGGACTTTTTTGTGCATATTTGAGGAAATAATAAAGCAGATTAGTGCTCATCCACAAAGAAAACATGTCTGATTGTCTTTTCTTTTCTGTTTTTTGTGCCTCTGGGAGATGGTGTGGAACAGTTAAAGATAACAGGAGCTTTTCATCAAGATGTGTGTGTGTGTGTGTGTGTGTGTGTGTGTGTGTGTGTGTGTGCGTGCGTGTGCTTGCATGGACGGGCAGGTCTGTGGTCCATCTCCCTGCAGTGTAGAGGATGTCTATTAATACGTTCATCTGATTCATCTATAAATACATTTCTCCTCTTTCTCCTCACACTGGCTCTCTGCATAACAAGCTTTGACAGTAGCCAGTTGGGTATTGGCCAAGAGGAAGGGTCTGCTGCTTCACCGGCCAGCACTGGGTTTACCTCCCCAGACCCCCACCCCACCCCCCATGAGCCGTGGACCAGTCTGGGGGTCTTTAAGTGGGCTCCACGGTGTCCCCAGGTACAGTAAATGCACCGTTTGTGCACTACACTTGTCACTTACCACAAGTTCACATGAGGGCATGAAGCACTTTGTCACCACTGTTGATGAAGGTCCAGAGGGGCCGAAACATTAGTATGATCCATAAATTGTGATGCTGAGCAGCACAAGTTGAATTTAATGAATCAGTTAAACTTATACAATCATACTCGTGCATTTTCATTCCTAAATTCTGATTCATCCGGGCAGCGTGCGTCTAATTCATTGTTTTTAAGTAGCAAAGCATCACCAAGTCTTCTTCCTGTCCTAACTGTTGCACCTTCTTCTTCACCACTTGAGTTTTGCACCACGTGTCCTGCCCACGTGGCCTCCTGCGAGAATATATAAAGTGTTCAGGTTCTTCATGGACAAACTGTCTGTCTTTGGTCATGATCTGGATTTGTTGTGTGAAGAATACAGAAAGGTTTTTCTCTATAACATTACTTTTTATATTTGGCTCACTGTGTGCATGTTAAGAATAAAACATGGACGACTAAAATAAATATATTTGTAATGTGTGTGTGTGTTAGGGGGAACCCCTGCACGCGGCTCACGTCCTGTCCCGGATCATGTGGGGTTAGTGTATTTCAGAGATGCCTCTGAACACCACCTGGAAACAAAACCCACTGACACTGAACGCGCACACTGCGGTGTGTCTGCTGTCGTCATCACGCAGCCGAGTAGGTGGGGGGTGACGTATAGAGCCCCCGACCCCTCCCTCTCTCCCTCGCTCGGTTCTTCTCGCGGATGCTGCGACCGAAGCTCCGGTGCGCGGCGCGGGCTCTCGCAGCGGCTCAACCCCTCCTCCTCCTCCTCCTCCTCCTCCTCCTCCTCCTCCAAAGATGTCGCATGAGCTTCTCCTCCTCTCACCGTGGCTTTTCTTTCTTTTCTGTTCTTTTTCTCCCAGTGTCCTTAAC